>JAXQQM020078189.1:0-141218 GCA_034641835.2 Pinus albicaulis
AGCCATTTTAAGGAGTGTTTTTTAAAAATAAATGGCGGAAGTTTCGTCCTAACCAATCCATAAACTGGTATCTAATTTGAGTTGGGAGGTTTGGCTCTGGATCTTCATGTAGAGGAAGTGGTTTGCCACCTCTCATGGAAGCTTCCTTGAGGATAGGGCCAATCCTATGATTATAGGGATCCCAACTCCCCTTCCTCCATCTATAAAAGTTTGCTCATCTCCTTTGCAAGCTAGTCTCCAAGTTCCCAAGAGCCATCGTGATTCCTTATGCTAAAGAGCCTTGATCCATTCTGGTACAACTAAGCAAGGAGATCATCACGACATCCCGAGAGAAAGAGGTTTGTCCCATCCTCGCATGCTTCTTCTATCCTCGTATACCAATGGGCGACCAAGGAGAATTCAAATATTGAGCATATATATTTTTGATTGATTAATGATAAGCGACTATTGGTTATGGTTCCACTCTTTTTGTTAATTATGATGATGATTTATGTCTTATCTGACTGACATGTAGTTGCATATACTGGATTTTAAGCTTGCATTTGTTTTTTTTCTGGCGTGTGCAGATGTCCGATCACGGAGATCATGAGGATTGTGATCTGTCGGAGCTAAGGAACGGGAGTGCTACTTTCTCTACAAGCGACAGTGTTGGATTCCAGGTAAGCCTTCATCGCTTTTTGGTTTGTTTTTAATTGGGAACCTGCACTATAGCATGAACAATTGTTGCTAGACCCGATCTGGGCTAGTAGGGATCGCCTCTATCCGCAGAGGGGATTTACCTCCACAACACCAACCCAACAACTTAAAGTCCATTTGATTCATATATGCAGTACTAAAGAGATTGGAAATCCTCCATTTCCTTTCTCAAGCTGCATAACCATAATGAAAACAAATGGCACACCACATCATTAAAATGTGTTTAGCTTCCCATTTTCCTAAATACATTTTGGCATGACCACAACATGCTTGGGGGAACCTAGGCCTCTCAAGCACACAAATCCCAGATCTCAGCCAAAAACAGCACTGAAACCCCCTTTCTCTGATAGGTCGCACTTTTCAGGTCATTTCCTGGGACATGTCGCAGTTTTCTGCCTAGTACTTGCTACCCAGGTCGCAACACAGACCCCAAAAAGTGTGACCTGACCTGTTCATGAGCTCTAGGTACCTGTTAGTTTTTAGTACCTTGATACTTCACCAAAACCCATTGTTTCCACAAATTATCTATTCACCTCTCCTCCAAATCGAATTTCCTCACTTACAACACTTGTACTGGGGGCACCACTTTTCCTTCTTACTTATCCTTGTTCGTGTTGATTTTTGTCATGAGATACCCTATTGTACTCATGTTTTTATGGTCCCCCATTGGACATTTACTGTGTGGCAGCACCATCGAGTTTCCCTTGTTTAGAGCATTCGAGTTGCGTCATCATCACATTCATGGAATCTATCCAGAGTCCCTTTGTATCCCACCATCCTTCATCGCTCGATCCCTCTCTGGTGTCGCACATTATGGCCATCAGTCCCAATGTCCCCTATCCCTCATGATATTGTGTCAGTTGTTTCGAATCCATTCATGCCCTTTATGCTCTAACAAGGGCAGTCGTCCATCCGCTACTCAGTATCCCCTGTTTCATCATCATCATTAGTGGTCGTCTGTTAGTTGCTCTACTGTTTTCTCCCGTGCCTTAGTTGGGGTTCCCTTATCACCTCACCTATGCTGGACCTACTTATGTCGACATCAACTCATTTAATCCAGAAGCCAGGTCTGGGGGGCTGTGTACCTTGGTTCGAGCTCTTCTCATCACGATGGTGATCTATACACTTGATGGTCCAGTGATGCAGCAGCAGCTATTGGTGATTCCCGGGCGTGTGTGAGATGTCTCAACCCTCATGAGGGGGTGGCCCTGCAGGTAGCCCCCCACATGCCTGGATGACTTCTTCATTTCCGCCCTCGATGCAGCTCCTCTCATTTTGATGATATCGGCCCCAACCACTTGTAGCGCCTCTTCGATTTGCATGTACCAGTCTGATGTTGCGAGCCCTTCCCCATGTATAGGGGGAATTTGGGTGTATTTGTATCTCATGTACTAAAATCTCCTTGTATAAGTCATGAAGATCATTCTAGGCATCGCATGTATGTGGGATTCATCATTTTGTTTATCTGGCTCATGTTTAGGCCAGCATATGCTTCACTATTGCATTCCGTGGTTTTCCGGGCACCTTATTCTTCGTACTATTGTCTCAGCGGGCATAGGTATGCCTCCCCCGCCGCCTTTAACATCGGGTAATTACCTTCATCACCTCACCACCTGTTGCACTGTAGTCTCATCTTTTCTCCTCGTGGTCTAGTCCTCTAGTGTACCACTCATATCTGCCTTCACTTCCCTTTTGATACCTAGTAGATTGAGTTCTGCTAACGTATTTCGGTCATAATGACGGTTCTTACCATCAGATGTTGGGCAATCTGTTACACCATTTTTTTGGTCATCTAACTCATTATCATTAGATGAACCCAAGTACACCATGTAAGACCAATTTTACCCTAAATAAAATTGCTTTCACCATGTCAAATAACATTGATCCATAATTCCTGGTCATATTTAACCCAAAACAAGGAAATTAATTAAATAAATCATTATTTATTTAATTATTTCCTAGGAACAAGTTATTTAAATCATTATTTAATAACATTCCTAGTTAAATTTGACTAAATCATTTTTAAACAATTAAATAAATCATTATTTATTTAATTATATCCCCATCATCTCCCTAAAATAATAAATAAATCATTTATTTATTTATTGTTTATAAATAAAGGAATTGACCCATGTCAAAAGACCTTTTCCCTCCAACAACTATAATAAAATATTCCTAAAGGGTGGTTCTAGAATTTGATTAATAATATTTTATTCATGCAACAAGTTATAGATAACCCTAATATTTTGTTATAAATAGGAGGGTTTTCCCCATTCATTAGTCACCTTCATTGCATTAGATCACACTGGATCTACTCTTGGTCACCATTTTCCATTTTTTCCTTGTGAGCTCCCATTGAGTTCTATGTTTGTATAGGTTTTCTACCACAATAACAGAGAGGAATTTTAGATCTGAAACGCTGAGGACTTTCAAGAACCCATCCCATTGAGGAGAACCGGAAAACACCTTTCTTGTTTTCCTCTCAAGTGCCCCATTCTTTAATATAATATAAAACATTATTTTAAATACATTGTTCTTGTCTTGTCTATTGGATGCATGGAGCCATATTGTATTTTATCTTCTTAATGTCTTTTATGCTTAGATCTGGATTTGTGCAGTATTATTTGGATCATCTAATTGCAGATTTAAAGATTTTTGGCAGCCAGAATCGATGTTAGGGCTATTTTTTATGCATAGATAAAGTGATCTTTTACGACGAAAGATTCATACTAACATTGGGATCGATGTGGTATTTGGATAGTGCCGCTTCCTTTCACATGATGGGAGACAAGGAAATTTTCAGTGACTTAGAGGATAAAGATCTCCAGATGCATATCAAGATGGGCAATGATGGATGGTATAGTTCTACCGAGATTGGTATCATTACCTTTTAGAGGGAGCCAGGTACACCATTTCAATTAAAAGATGTAATGAATGTACCAAGTCTGAAGAAAAATTTGTTCTCAATCGCAATGTTGGAGTACAGAGGCTATTACACTGTTTTTAGTGATGGAAAAGCTTTCGTGCGACATAAAAAAATGGGTCAAGCTAAGAGGATAGGGATTCGAGCTAAGAATATCTACAAGTTGGAGGTAGATGGATGCGCTGCCATGGTGGGCAAGGCAGAGAAAGTGGTGAGTTTGGATGAGGGCAAGTCATGGCATAGGCGATTGGGCCATCTTCATCATGGAGCCTTGAAAGTCATGCAGCAAATATCTACTAGACTTCCAATGGGAACACTTTCTCAGTTAGATCAGTGCAAGGGTTGCACCATGGGGAAGTATGTAAAGTCCACCTTTCATGATAATGTAGATATTATATGCACTAAGCATGCATATGTCCAAGATCCACCTGATCTCACACTATTTAAGTTTATGCAAGATACTGAATCTATTCCACTTGTTAATATTTTGCGGAAAAATTAATTGCACACACATGTGAAGCATAAACAAAAATTATCAATCGCACATAACACAGTTTTTAACTGGGAAAGCCTGAAGCTGAAAACCCCAACTATATATTATGTAACATGAATATCATATGACAATCTCATACAAAAATGCAAAGCTTATCACACGCTCTCAATATAGTACAATCTTCATACACTATACAGGCCTAATCTTGCAAATCCATGCACCGATCTATACATCATGAATGCTTCATCAGCACTTCAGAGAAGAATAGCTTCAATGAATTAATTACTCCTTGATTGTGTGCACCTTCATTTAATTATGTGATGTAACTGAATGATAATGCTACAGTTTCAAGCAATGATAGTCTACTTGTCTTTCTACCTGGCTCTATTGGCTCAATTGAACTCATTATGCAATCAGAAGTTAACTATTGTTCAGTTGATTAATGAGTTATTATTTGTAAATTAATTAACTAATTAATTCACTCCACTCTCACTAGTGTATCAATCAGTTAGACTAGATACAACTAGCTCAACTGAGTCTAACTGAGTTAAACTGAATACAACTCCATAACTACTTCTTCCAACTGTGTCATAACTCTACCACTTGAGTTATAACTGAGTCCTCCATGCATTAGCTCTAGTAAACCTTTGGGAATTGCATAATTACCTCAGTCCACTGATGTGCCACATCTGTGCACTGAAACAAAGTGCTCCAAGAGAATAAGTTGTTATTTAGTGTATGATTATTATTAAGAGCTAATAATAATCGACATGCATCTATTTTTAGATCAACGATCTATAAATAGACTTCGCCCAATATTCTAAAAATAGAATTTCATCTATTTTTTCAACTTGATCAACCATCCACAAATAGCATCCTGCAACTTCTGAAATATGATCACCATGTCTAAAAATAGACATAGTCTAAAAATAGATTGTCGTACACCAGGCCTAATTTAGTGAAGGCTAATTTTAACTAAGTCTATCATCTTTCGGAATCTCTCAACACTTTTCGCCAATAAGATAGGGATTAATTTTTCACCATCGTCTTCATGGTATTCGGTAATTTGAGCCTTGCGTCGCCTTCGATGTATCTACATCCCGACCGTAGGTTGCATCACAAGCAGATGGATTTTCCACGCATTACCAATCTCTAATATGATGATACTGGATATCAATATGTTTAGATCTATCATGAAACACGGGATTAACCGAGATTTTAATGCAACTCTGATTATCACAATGAATTTGTTATCTCCCCGTAATTTCAGCAGATTGGTGAGACTAAAGCTGCAGGGAGGACATTGGAACCACTTTGTGATTCTAGGATCTAACCCTCCTGAATTCAGAGAGGGATCTCTCTATAAGTGCAAAGATTGATTTATCTTTAAGACTTGAAATGTGATATTAGGCTAGTTATGAAGAATAGGTTTTTTTTTTTTTTTGGTTGGGCCAAGATATGTGAAGGTGAAGGAAGTCTAAATGAAGGGTGAAGGTGAATGAAAGTGAAAATTTGATTCAGCTAAGAAGATAGGCAAGAAACAGCTTCAATCCATTGGGCTATGGAGTCATAGTAGGATTTAATTGAAACAGCAGGGTTCAAGAATGGTCTATGGGGCAAGTCATCTATGTCATAGGATCTCTTTAAGTTGATTTTATGGAATGGAATGAAACAATAAGAAGGGGAAATCAAACAAATGAAGAACAAAGAGCAGCCCAAGATCAAGTAAGTAATTTGAAACTATCCTGCTTTTGGCATACACTTAAGAAAGACATAAAATTAATCTAAGATTAGGTAAGTACTTTGAAACTAGCCTACTTTTGCTGCATTTTCAATTGAAAAACATTTAAAACACAAAAATAATAGCTTAAGATCAAGTAAGGACTTTGAACCTATCCTGCTTTCAGCATATTCAAAGGGAAACTTTTCAAATAAAATGTTGGAGAAGAAACTAGAGGACAGGGCTCACCATAGACTTCCCTAGCTCTGCTTTACTTAGTAAACTTTTCAAGACAACACTTAAGATAACAAAGAATAGTATAAGATCAAGTAAGGACTTTGAACCTAGCCTGCTTTCAACATACTCTTAGGGAAACTTTCAGACAACCTTTGGAGATAAAACTAGAGGACAGGGCTCACCATAGACTTCCCTAGTTCAACTTTACTTGGCAGAAACTGAAAATAACATTCAAGAACAATGTTTAAATCCTAGACAGCAAAAGAAGGGAATGCCAACATCTTGACTTCTTGGACTCTATTAAATCATTCTTAAACAACACAATTGGAAGAAAACATGTAGATAAATCTTATCAGTAAGAGCAGGGTACCTTTGACAATAAATCCTAACTCTATAATTGTTGTTCTTTATCAGAGGAGATGGATAGAAGGAAACAGAAATAAAATAACGATTCACATTAAGAAAAAAATCACCGTTGACATAGATCAGGATCCCATAAATCAGCTTGTATTTGATGCTTCAAACCAGTTACAATCTTCAAGTCCAGTGGGTCTCTACAGCTTCAAAATTTTCATCTCAAATTAGGTATCTTCAATTACAAACAGAGCTTACAGCAGCTTCAGAAAAATATTTACAGGCAACAAATATGAAATGACCAATATTATCTCATCTTCTACAGAATTATTTATAGAAGAAATGAGGAGGTGGGATGGGATAAAAGATCTTCTAGGTTTAATTAATACAGTTTAATGCTTCTCGACCTTTGAGGGGCTCAATGGAGAAAATTTCTGATATTTCCTCTGTATTAATTGGTTTACATTAAGTATTAATCTTGCTGGGAATATTTTGTTGACTTTAAGGCTCTTTTTTATCCTTGTAATAACTTTGCTGATAGTTTACCATAATTTCCTTTGGTTGAATTAACTGCTCAACTGTATTGAGGAAAATATCTTCTGTTCTGGTCATAACTAGGCCTTCTTTGATTGCTTTAAGGCTGCAGGTGTCTTTTGACAGCTGGTAAGGATTCAATTAGCCTCTGATATGGTGGTGGAGGCTTTCTCGGAATGATAGATCTAATTTTCCTTCTTTAATCACTGTTAATTTGCTTTAATTCTGTGTGTTAGGCTTAATTAGGCCTAATTTCTGTCTTTTGTTCTTCAAACTGTGTTCAATTGAGTTGATTAGGTTTTTAGATAGTCGATTTAGGCCGTAATCCCTCAAAACTACGTAAACAATCTTCAATTATTCTTCTCTTTTGTGACTTAGATCCTTTAACATTGATACTCTTTGCTTGATTTAAGATTTGCTGTGTCTTGTTGATGTGCAGGCATTACATAGGTTTTATAATGGCGTCAGTGCTCATGAGGCACTAATAAAAAATAATTTGGAACCCTGTGGAAATATCTCTTTCATAAATAAAGGCTTGGGGGATCGTCATCCCCGGCCTTCAATTTTATTTTTAAAACAATGCTCAAACCGTTAAAACCTGCACAAACAAACGAAATTATAAAAAATCCTGCAGGATAAGGTTTAGACTGCTTCAGAGGTTTAGGTTGGATCGTGACCGTTGGATGAAAGCATCCAACAGCGAGGATTTAATGCTGAGGATAATGGAGAGGCGGTCGGGGGAGTCAATGAAAGATTAAGTCTGAGCCGTCAATGTATGTGGATCAACGGTCGAGATTAATCCAAGATCTTATCAGGTGGAGGGGAAAATATATAATGAAAATGCAGGAAAATATAGTGAAAAGGGGCAAAAAATATTGGCGGAGGTGTAATGGGGTTAAATGATATTTTCGATGTGGGAATATTCTAGGCCGTTGGATCAGAACTGCCAACAGAGAACAACGGCAAAGGTTAATCGATGAAGTCCCTGGGAGAAATGGTGGAGGGTGATGGTTTAATGGTTAGGTGAAATCTGGACCGTTGGATTAATAAAATGGAGGGCGGAGATTTGATCAAAGGATGCAATGTAATGGAGAAAGGTGGTAAGCGAAAAACCGGCAGCAGTTTTCGCATTGTGCTGGGGTGGTAAAGTGGTTTTAACTTTTGGAACGCGATATAGGTCCGCGCTCGACACGTGGATTTCTAAAACCACCCATTTCGCGTAATTTTTAAACGTTAACTCTCGGGTGCAGAAAAAACGCGAAAAGGATTCTCGGTCGTCAGATGAGAGGCGAGTAGATCCAACGGTGGAGATGAGAGCGCGATAAGGTAAGTTGCGTGGGCGGAAATTGATAGGAGGGTTGAAGGAAGATTAGATCTTAGTCGTTAGATCTCGGGAATGGACGGTGAAGATTTGTTAACGGGGAAGGGTAGGACCCAAAAGAGTTGGGCCTATTGGGTTGAATCTAGACCGTTGGATTAGAAGAATCGACGGTCCAAATTTAATTTCGGGAAACGAAAAGAATACAAGGCAGGTGGTTGAATGGAGATCGGGAGCAACGTGGGCCGTTGATCTGCAGAGATCATCGGTGGATCTTCGCCGAAGAGGTTACACTGTCGGGATTTGAGAAATAAAAAAGGGAAGTGAGGATTGATCTGGACCATCGGATCTGTGAAATGGATGGTCCAGATTGGATCACAGAGTCACACATCGGCGGAGGTAATAGGAATGCATAAGGAAAAGCGCCAATGCGATTTAGCGCAGACCGTTCGATCCATGAGAGATCAACGGTGGAGATTCAATCGGCGGTTGCAATGGCAAGGGCTTATGGCAGAGGGTGATTAAATCTGGGCCGTCAGTTCTTGTGGATTTCAATGGTCCAGATTGAATCACAAGATTGCAATCATCAGAGGAGAGAGGAATGACACAAAGGATTTTCGCGATGCGATTGAACAAGGACCGTTGATCTTAGAACCAGATCAACGGCAGAGATTTAACTACGGAGATCAAAAGGCGGAGGGATGGGCTTTGGAATGGAGCGATGTGGACCATTAGATCTGGGTATGGTGGAATAGATCAATGGTTGGGAAACCATCGCAAGGTCACCAATCGGAAGGGGGCAATAAACTAATTAAACACATCCAATGAAAAACTCTGATGCGAGATCCCAAAGACCGTTGATCGGTTTTAGATCAACGGTTGGGATTCGCCCAACCAATGAACCATCGGGACTTATAAAAACATAGGAAAGTGGGTTTTTAACGAAATGCAAAGGAAATTTTGTATCAGGGAAGGGTTTTTATATACAAAAGGTTTAATCGCAATCGAGGATTTTTTTAAAAGCGAGAGGTAACAAAACCTAATGGAACGCCCGATTGCGATTGTGCGATCAAGCCCCAACTCTTGGTTTTAACGCCGGTTCTATGCTGAAATAAGGGGCTGGGGGCTAGGGCCAAAAGGGCTTAAGGCCTAAGCACAAAAAGGCTGTTTTTAATGATTTTTCAAGGATTTCCAAGGGTTTTGAAAGTTTCTGATAAGGTTAAAAAGGAGTTTTAAACCTTATCTAAGGGTTTTTATGGAGGAAAAGAAAGGAAATAAGGGAAATGGAGGAATTTTATGAGGAAAAAGAGGATAAAAATGAAGGTTAATTATGAGTGAAAAGAGGGATAAAATGAAAGGGAAAATGGGTTTTTAGCAGTCTTTCTCTTCAGGAAAACAGCAGATTTTTTAGAATTGAGAGGGAAACAGCAGTGAATATTAATTCAAGGATAAGTCATCTTCATAAGACTTCAAGAACCAACAATTTGGCAATAAAATTATTTCTTGAAGGCTTCAAAAAATGATTTAGCCACCATTTGATATGACAAATTTTATAGGTGGCTAACAGTGGCTCCACATGGGGATGGCACCTTCTCGAAGGCGTCAAGAACTTCAGAGTTGTATTCTCTGGGGGGCTGATCAATGCCTCATCCATTGGGCTGCAACTTTCTTCACTTGGATGATCTTCTTCTGTTCTGACAATGTTAGCAGCCATGAAAATAAATGGAACTCTATCAAACAAGCTTTCTACCTACCCAATCCTACTGATCTAACATTTCTTCTTCTTTAAGAGTGCATTTGGATTGGCAAACTCTTTTTACAAAAATTTTATTCTTTTGAAAGAAAAAAACTAATATAAGTCTACCTCTTATTTCTCCATGAACTCAGTTTAAATAGTTGAGTTCATAAGCTTCTCTACCTAACTACTATTTGTTAGGATTAGACTATCTAACAGACTTTTATTCTCTAATTTCTAAAACAAGAAATTTAAAAAGCAGCCAAGTCAGGATTGAACAGTCTAACTTGTTGTTGATCTATGGCATAAAAACAAGTTGCACATAGATTATTATTTGCAGAAAATTAAATCAAAATGGTGAAGGCTTAAGATCTGAAAGTTCAAGAACATCTTTCTTTTTCTTCAGCTCTGTTTTTTACTTTGTTTGAGCTGTCTAACTTTTCTTTCTGGTTCAAGTTTTGGGCATATTAGAATTAGTTTGCTTCTGTTTTTGGCTCAATATTAAAAAATATTAGAGCCATGCATCTTTTTGAAACTCATAGGTTCAGATTTTTAGCTTGTTTGAACCTTTTTTCTTCTATCCTAATCTACCTAACTGATAAGCCAAGATTAAGCTATTTGGAAAATCTATTTCACTAACCTATCAGCAGTAAATTGAAAACTAATTAGTCATGATTGGGCTATATGAATAATTAGGAGTGTGTTTTTCAGGAGTGGTGTTTGAGCTTGCACACTTTTAGACTTTGTTTCTCTTTTTTGGTAAGGGGCTATACCTTTCTTGTTTTTTCTCTGCCCTCTTTTCTATCTTCTATTGTTTTTGTATTTTTCTTTTTCCTTGAAGAAAAAAATCAACAACTATCTAATTTCTCAAAACTGAGCTTTATTGACATTCCTATCTAACCTATTCTAACTTGGAGTATTTACATCCTTATATGATACAAAAGTGCCAAGGTAGCCATTTGAGTAATGTAAAAAAGAAGAAAAAACTATGGTTGTTTGTCAGGGGTATCCATAGTACATTTTGAAGATTAATCTTCAAAACCAAGGCTATCACAGAAGGTGACAGCTTTTCATGTCTTTGGCTCTGGCAAAGGATCCATGCTTGATAATTTGAGCCAGTTGGGACTTCCACACACTCTTCCAAAGGATCAATAAAGAAAAGATGAAGATTCTCTTCTTTTTGGCCGTCCATGTCTGGTAGATTTTCTGCTTCCAATACTTCAGCTTTGAGGACTATATCTTCAGAATGTTGCTTGGAAGCATCATCATCCTTAACCTGCAAAATAGTAAGCAGTGAAATTTCTTCTTTCTCTAAATCTATGCTTGCTTCTGATATAAATTCAGGTTCTTTGGATGACAGATTGACATTAGAGAAGGGAGAAGTTTCTTCTTGAAAAGATGGTATATCCTTAGTAGGATAGTCTTCTATTTATTTTTCTCCTTCAAAGTTTTTCTAGTATATTTTATTTTTTGGGACATCTGGTCTGAATTTTTCTTGAATTGTATATTGTTTTCTCTCCCAAGGTCTCAGACATGTACTAGCCAGAAGAGCAAATCCACTAGCAAAAATGTTTTGGTCTTTAGGAACAAGGATGAGTTGGAAATCTTTAAAATATTTTAATAAATCCATGGCATCATCCTTATAGGCTCTAAGTCTAGGATGTTTAACCATGCATTCTTCTTTCACTTTCCTAATTACCAATTCTGCATTTCCATGAATTGTTATCTTCTGGGCTCCTAATTTCTTCAATAAATGTAGCCCTAAGAGGAGTGCCTCATACTCTACTATGCCAGTTGTGCATTGAAAACTCAATTTGTATGAATGGGCTTTAGAATTATTGTTTCCTGTATTGTAAAGCCATATTCCTACACCTGCATTAGTTTTAGTACATGACCCATCAAAATTCATATTCCAAAGAGGACTAGTTTCAGTATTATTATTAATTTCCTTACTATCCTCTTTGTCTTGAGTGCCATTGGATTTTTCTATGGAATAGGCACCATGTTCATGACTGTCTGGTTGAGATGATGGATTGGAGGGTAGCTTCTTGCTTAGTATTTGATCAATTTGTTCTTTTGTCAAAGGAGAGATTTTTCTTTCAGTATAAACAAAAAAAGAGCTACCCTCTTTCTCATGATCAACAAAAGAACTTTCTACATCTTTACAACAAAGTTCTCTATGTGACTGAGCAAGAGTATTTTTTTTGCAATAAGTTTCAGAGACTGACTGTTTATTAATATTCTGATCTATCTCTTTTTCTATCAAAGGGGAAGATGTTTCTATGTTTCTTTGAACAGAAGTACAGCAGTTTTCTGTCTCTTGTAAAGGCTGATTTTGAGGCTGGATGTTTTCTTGAGCCTCTTCTAGGGTATCTTGACTTGTGCTTGCAGGGAAACTTTGAGGATTTTCTATTATTTCCTGATATTCTTGTGTAAAAAATTCCTCATGATTGTTATGATACTCAGTTTGCATATAAGGTTCATGAGTTTTTTTTTCTACATTATCAGGATACCACTCTTCCTGTGTAATCTGATATGGGTTGTAATCTAGAGGGGGAGTCCCTATATGAGCTGGTTCTCCTCCTACATCAGATTCTGTGTTTTGAAAGTAGCTACTTGTTTCATCAAAGCACTAATCACTATATTTTTTTGCATTTTGGTCATGAAGTTCTCTTATCAGCATAGTACAAGACATAAGAAGGCAATCAAAAATTTCTTGACAACCTTCTTTATTGCTTTCTTTGTAAGTTTGATCATCATCTTCTATAAGGTGTTGATCATAATACATATCTTGGTCACTGTCTTGGTCTTGAGGTGATTGGGCTTGTGTTTGATGAGGGAAAAGCATAGGTTTCTCTAGATCATCAATATTCATACTAGCCATCAACCTATCCATTCTCTTTCCAAGCATGTATATCATCTTTTCCATCATGATTAGGAATTTTTCTTGATTATTTTCTCTATAATATTGTTCATCATACATGTCTTGTAGTGGTAGAGTTTGTGTTTTCTCAGGGAAAGGCATATGTTGCTCTGGATCACCACTGTTTAGATTAGCCATATACCTATCCACTCTCTTTCCAAGCATGTACATCAATTTTTCCATCATGACCATATGTTTGTCTTCTGGGTCTATATCTAAATCCATGTTTGTAAATCATAAAAAGAGGTCACTATGTCTGTTCAATCCGTTCAAGGTCTTCTACCAGTGGATTCATTTGGTCTTTTGGGAGTTATAAGAAGTGGTGTCGCTAGGTGGAAAACTTTTAGCTCCTAAGGAGGTAAAATGTTTTATGGTTCCACCACCATGTTTATTATGAATACCAATCTAAAGAGATCATGGGTGTTCTGAGTCTTAGGAGTATTTAAGATGAAATTGACTCAAAATCCCTAGGGGAGTCGCCATAAATGTTAGTTCTGGTGGCTCAACTGGCTAACAAAAAAATGTCATTGAATCGAGACGTTTCTTGAGGTCCCAAAAGTATCTAGGATGAAGCTTGCTCAGAATTCCCCAGTGGAGTCGCCAGAAATGTTAGCTCCCCGTAATTTTAACGGATTGGTGAGACTAAAGCTGCAAGGAGGACATTCGAACCAATTTGGGATTCTAGGATCTAGCCCTCCTGAATCCAGAGAGGGATCTCTCTATAAGTGCAAAGATTGATTTATCTTTAAGACTTGAAATGTGATATTAGGCTAGTTATGAAGAACAAGGTTTTTATTTGATTTGGTTGGGCAAAGATATGTGAAGGTGAAGGAATTCTAAATGAAGGGTGAAGGTGAATGAAAGTGAAAAATTGATTCAGCTAAGAAGATAGGCAAGAAACAGCTTCAATCCATTCGGCTATGGAGTCATAGTAGGATTTAATTGAAACAGCAGGGTTCAAGAGTGGTCTATGGGGCAAGTCATCTATGTCATAGGATCTCTTTAAGTTTATTTTATGGAATGGAATGAAACAATAAGAAGGGGAAATCAAACAAATGAAGAACAAAGAGCAGCCTAAGATCAAGTAAGTACTTTGAAACTATCCTGCTTTTGGCATACACTTAAGAAAGACATAAAATTAATCTAAGATCAGGTAAGTCCTTTGAAACTAGCCTGATTTTGATGCACTTTCAATAGAAAAACATTTAAAACACAAAAATAATAGCTTAAGCTCAAGTAAGGACTTTGAACCTATCCTGCTTTCAGCATATTCAAAGGAAAACTTTTCAAAGCAACTGTTGGAGAAGAAACTAGAGGACAGGGCTCACCATAGACTTCCCTAGCTCTGCTTTACTTAGTAAAATTTTCAAGACAACACTTAAGATAACAAAGAATATTCTAAGATCAGGGAAGGACTTTGAACCTAGCCTGCTTTCAACATACTCTTAGGGAAACTTTCAGACAACCTTTGGAGATAAAACTAGAGGACAGGGCTCACCATAGACTTCCCTAGTTCAACTTTACTTGGCAGAAACTGAAAATAAAATTCAAGAACAAGGTTTAAAGCCTAGACAGCAAGAGAAGGGAATGCCAACATCTTGACTTCTTGGACTCTATTAAATCATTCTTAAACAACACAATTGGAATAAAACATGTAGATAAACTTTATCAGTAAGAGCAGGGTACCTTTGACAATAAATCCTAACTCTATAATTGTTTTTCTTTATCATAGAAGATGGAAAGAATGGAAACAGAAATAAAATAACGATTTACATTAAGAAAAACATCACTGTTGACATAGACTCGGATCCCATAAATCAGCTTGTATTTGATGCTTCAAACCAGTTACAATCTTCAAGTCCAGTGGGTCTCTACAACTTCAAACTTTTCATCTCAACTTAGGTATATTCAATTACAAATAGAGCTTATAGAAGCTTCAGAAAACTATTTACAGGCAACAGATATGTAATGACCAACATTATCTCATCTTCTACAGAAGTATTTATAGAAGAAATGAGGAGGTGGGATGGGATAAATGATCTTCTAGGTTCATTTAATACAGTTTAATGCTTCTCGGCCTTTGAGGGGCTCAATGGAGAAACTTTCTGATATTTCCTCTGTATTAATTGGTTTACATTAAGTATTAAGCTTGCTGGGAATATTTTGTTGACTTTAAGGCTCTTTGTTATCCTTGTAATAACTCTGCTGACAGTTTACAATAAGTTCCTTTGGTTGAATTAACTACTCAACTGTATTGAGGAAAATATCTTCTGTTCTGGTCATAACTAGGCCTTCTTTGATTTCTTTGAGGCTGAAAATGTCTTTTGGCTACTGGTAAGGATTCAATTAGCCTCTGATGTGGTGGTGGAGGCTTTCTCGGGATGATAGATCTGATTTTCCTTCTTTAATCACTGTTAATTTGCTTTAATTTTGTGTGTTAGGCTTAATTAGGCCTAATTTCTGTCTTTTGTTCTTCAAACTGTGTTCAATTGTGTGGATTAGGTTTTTATATAGTCGATTTAGGCCATAATCCCTCAAAAATACGTAAAAAATATTCAATTCTTCATCTTTTCTATGACTTAGATCCTTTAACATTGATACTCTTTGCTTGATTTAAGCTTTGCTGTGTCTTGTTGATGTGCAGGCCTTACAGGGGTTTTATAATGGCATCAGTGCTCATGAGGCACTGATAAAACATAATTTGGAACCCTGTGGAAAGATCTCTTTCATAAATAAAGGCCTTGGGGATCGTCATCCCCGGCCTTAAATTTTCTTTTTAAAATAATGCTCAAACTGTTAAAACCTGCACAAACAAAAGAAATTATAAAAAATCCTGCGGGATAAGGTTTAGACTGCTTCAGAGGTTTAGGTTAGATCATGACCGTTGGATGAAGGCATCCAATGGTGAGGATTTAATGCTGAGGATAATGGAGAGGCAGTCGGGGGAGTCAATGAAAGATTAAGTCCGAGTCATTGATGTATGTGGATCAACGGTCGAGATTAATACAAGATCTTATCAGGCGGAGGGGAAAAGATATAATGAAAATGGAGGAAAATATAGTGAAAAAGGGAAAAAAATCTTGGTGGAGGTGTAATGGGGTTAAATGATATTTTGGATGCGGGAGGATTCTGGGTCGTTAGATCAGAACTACCAATAGAGATCAACGGCAGAGGTTAATTGATGAAGTCCCTGGGAGAAATGGCGGAGGGCGATGGTTCAATGGTTAGGTGAAATCTGGACCATTGGATTAATAAAACGAAGTGCGATGATTTGATCAGAGGATGCAATGTAATGGAGAAAGGCGGTAAGCGGAAAACTGGCAGTGGTTTTCACATTGTGCTGGGGTGGTAAAGTGGTTTTAACTTTTGGATCGCGATATAGGTCTGCGCTCGACACGTCGATTTCTAAAACCACCCATTTCACATAATTTTTAGACGTTAACTCTCGGGTGCAGAAAAAACGAGAAATGGATTCTCGGCCGCTAGATGAGAGGCGGGTAGATCCAACGGTGGAGATGAGAGTGTGATAAGGTAAGTTGCGAGGGAGGAAAGTGATAGGAGGGTCAAAGGCGGATTAGATCTGAGCCGTTAGATCTCGGGAATGGACGATCAAGATTTGTCAACGGGGAAGGGTAAGACCCAAAAGAGTTGGGCCTATCGGGTTGAATCTGGACCATTGGATTAGAAGAATGGACGGTCCAGATTTAATTTCAGGAAATGAAAAGAATACAAGGCAGGGGGTCGAGC
Organism: Pinus albicaulis; assembly: GCA_034641835.2. Lineage (NCBI taxonomy): Eukaryota > Viridiplantae > Streptophyta > Pinopsida > Pinales > Pinaceae > Pinus > Pinus albicaulis. The sequence continues at coordinate 16,681 of JAXQQM020078189.1, forward strand.
GGAGATTGGGAGCAACATGGGTCGTTGATCTGTAGAGATCAACGGTGGATCTTCACCGAAGAGGTTACACTGTTGGGATTTGAGAAATAAAAAAGGGAAGTGAGGATTGATCTGGACCGTCGAATATGTGAAATAGATGATCCATATTGGATCGCAGAGTCACACATTGGCAGAGGCAATAGGAATGCATAAGGAAAAGTGCCGATGTGATTTAGCGCAGACCGTTGGATCCATGAGAGATCAACGATGGAGATTCAATCGGCGGGTGCAATGGCAAGGGATTATGGTGGAGGGTGATTAAATCTGGGTTGTCGATTCTTGTGGATTTTGACGGTCCAGATTGAATCGCAAGATTGCAATCAGCGAAGGAGAGAGGAATGACACAAAGGATTTTCGTGATGCGATTGAACAAGGACCATTGATCTTAGAACCAAATCAACGGCAGAGATTTAACTACGGAGGTCAAAAGGTGGAGGGATGGGCTTTGGAATGGAGTGATGTGGACCGTTAGATCTAGGTATGGCAAAACAGATTGACGATTGGGAAACCATCGCAAGGTCACCAATCGGAAGGGGGCAATAAACTAATTAAAAGCATCCAATGAAAAACTCCGATGCGAGATCCCGAAGACCGTTGATCGGTATTAGATCAACAGTTGGTATTCGCCCAACCAATGAACTGTCGGGACTTATAAAAACATAGGAAAGTGGGTTTTTAACGAAATACAAAGGAAATTTTGTATCGGGGAAGGGTTTTTATATACAAAAGGTTTAATCGCAATCGGGGATTTTTTTTAAAGCGAGAGGTAACAAAACTTAATGGAACGCCCGATTGCGATTGCACGATTGGGCCCCAACTCTTGGTTTTAATGCCATTTTTATGCGGAAATAAGGGGCTGGGGGCTAGGGCCAAAAGGGCTTAAGGCCTGAGCACAAAAAGGCTGTTTTTTATGATTTTTCAAGGATTTCCAAGGGTTTTGAAAGTTTCTGATAAGGTTAAAATGGAGTTTTAAACCTTATCTAAGGGTTTTTATGGAGGAAAAGAAAGGAAATAAGGGAAATGGAGGAATTTTATGAGGAAAAAGAGGATAAAAATGAAGGTTAATTATGAGTGAAAAAAGGGATAAAATGAAAGGGAAAATGGGTTTTTAGCGGTCTTTCTCTTCAGGAAAACAGTAGATTTTTTAGAATTGAGAGGGAAACAATAGTGAAGATTAACTCAAGGATAATTCATCTTCATAAGACTTCAAGAACCAACAATTTGGAAATAAAAGTGTTTCTTGAAGGCTTCAAAAAATGATTTAGCCACCATTTGATATGAAAAAATTTATAGGTGGCTAACAGAATCACCGTGGGATCTAAATGTGAACCGAAAAAACCAACCAGAATCTTCCTCATCCAGATAGCCTCACATGCAGCTAAACTTGCTACCATGTATTATGCTTCTGCTGAACTGAGTGCCACAGATCTTTGTTTCCTTCTGTACTAAGAAAATGTCGTAGATCCGATACTGAAAATCCCTCCTAATGTGCTCTTTCAGTCTGTTGGGCTTCCTGCCCAATCTGCATTCGTGAAGCCATGCAACTTCACCTCATCCTTCTGTGTGTACCATAAACCATACTCAGATGTGCCCTGATATATCTCAGGACATGCTTGCCTGCCTTCCAAAATAGCTTGGTAGACTTAACCATTGCTTGTGAAAGTTGGTTCACTGCATAGCATATGTCTGGTCTTGTATTGACTAAATACATGAGCGAACCCACCAACTGTCGATAAACAGTGGCATCCACTACCTCTGTCTATGTAGCATCCTCTTTCTTCCAATTTCCTGGAAGAGGAGTGTCGATAGGCTTGCAGCCTTGCATGTGAAACTTCTCCAGTATCTCCCGGGCATACTTGCCTTGAGACACAAACAGTTCACCTACCTGCTACCATATTTTCAATCCAAGGAAATAATGAAGGAGGCCAAATCCTTCATCTCAAACTCCTTTGCAAGATCAACCTTGCATGAGTGTATCAACTGCTCATCACCTATTAGTATCAAATCATCAACATAAAGTACAATGATCAAAAGCTTACCCTCAACCACAATTTGGTACAAGTTTGCATCCGCCTCACTCTTGGTGAAGCCAAGTCTAATGAAATAGCTGTCAATCTGAGTGTACCAAGCACGGGGTGCTTTTTTCAGTCCATACAACGCTCTTTTGAGCCTGCACACATGCGACTCACTGCTGAAGATATAAAATCCTTCAGGTTTCTCAATGTACACCTCTTCCTCAATGATCCCATTAAGGAACGCAGCCTTCACATCCATCTGATGAATGTGCCAACCCATCTACGCTAAGAGAGAAAGAATGGTCTGTATAGAAGAATACAGTGCGACAGGTGCAAAGGTTTCTTCATAGTCAATCCCCTCAATCTATGAGAAGCCCTAGGCAACAAATCTTTCCTTATACTTCTCGATGCTCCCATCAGCAGCTTGCTTTACCTTGTAGATCCATATTTATCCTACAACTAATTTTCCCACCAGCCTTGGAACAATCTCCCAAGCATTGTTTCTGAAAATGGAGTCATACTCCTCCACCATGGCATCTACCCATGTGGGCTCCTGCGCTGCATCTTCAAAAGAATATGGCTCTGTCACAATACACTTGCTCATAAGACACGTGTATCCAGTATATCGGTCAGGTGACTGTCTCTGTCTGCGTTGTGATGTAGGAACTCCTACATTCTGTGCCGCATCCACCTTCAGACTTTCAGCTTCTGTGGTACGCTTCCTTCCTTGTCTGATGTTTGGTTCTACATGAGTGGACTCCTCCACTCCATGAATCTCCTCTTGTGGCTGATCCACATCCAGAGGCTCATCTTTGGGAACAAGAAGTTCCTCTTCCGCATGCAAGTGTAGCTCCCTCTCAAGCAACAACTTCATGGCTTTCATCTCATTGAATTTTATATCTCGTAGCATAGCAGTCATCCGACTGTTTTGAAAATACACACGATATTTATGAGGTGTTTCTTTGTACCCCAAAAATATCCCAACTTCTACAGTCGGCTCCAGCTTCTTCCTGGAATCCTTCGTCACATGAATGTAAACGGGTGAGCCAAAAATATTCAAATGAGAAATATCAGGTTTCTTACCAGAAAACGCCTCTTCGGGTGTACTCATGCCAAGTAATCTATGAGGACAACGGTTTTGCACATAAACCGCAATGTTGCATACTTCAGCCCACAAGTGTATGGGAAGGTCCTGATCATGCAACATTGCCCGTGCAGCACCCACGATTGTTCTATTATTTTTCTTCGCGACCCCATTCTGTTATGGGTTATGAGGCGCTATGAGTTATCTTCGAATTCCTTCTACGCTGCAAAAGTATTTGAATTCACCAAAGATGTATTCACCACCATTATCACTCCTTAGAGCTTTCACCTGCTTCCCCGAATATTTCTCAACTAGTGCCTTGAACTCACAGAAATTTGAGTATGTCTCACTCTTCTTCCACATGAAGAAGATCCAACACTTATGAGAAAAGTCATCAACAAATATCACATAATACCCGTGCTTTGCTGTTGAAGAAACTGAGAAAGGTCCACACACGTATGTGTGAATTCTCTCAAGGATCCCCGACCAAAGCACGGTTCTCCTTCTCATGAAAAAGGAAGTGGTCTTCACAAACTTACCCATTGTACATCCTCCTTAACGTGTATTTCTGAGAGTAACCATGGGAAGTCAGTGAGAAATTTGTTGCAAAATTTTCAAAGCACCATGGTGAAGATGGCCCAATCTCACATTGCCATAGCTCGCCCTCATCCCAGCCCACCACTTCTTCTGCTTTTCCCACCATTGCAGAGCAGCCATCTAACTCCAGCTTGTAGAGATTCTTAATTCGAACCCCTATCTTCTTGGTTTGACCCATTGTTTTATGTCAAAGAAATACTTTTCCCTCACTGAAAAAAACATCATAACCCTTGTCTTCCAGCATTGCAACTGAGACCAACTTCTTCTTCAGACCTAGAACATGCATGACATTCTTCAACAAGAATGGATTACTGGACTCCCTCGTAAAGGTAATGGTCCCAATACTAGTCGCACTGTACTGACCATTGTCGCCCATCTCTATATGCTTCTGGAGGTCCTTCTCCTCCAAGTCACTAAACAACTCTTTGTCTCTCGTCATATGGAAAGACGCACCACTATCAAGATACCACATCGATCCCATGCAGCTTGAAACCAAGCATGCGATCAAGGAAAAATCTAGCTCAAATTGCGAGGCTAAGGCCTCTCCAGCTGCAGATCCAACAACCTGCTTATTCTTCTTCTTCTGTGGACAGTTAGTGGTGAAATTTCCATGCTCGTGACAGTGAAAACACTTCACTTTGGACAAGTCCTGCTTCTTGCCTTTCGCACCGGATTTAGAAGGATTTTTCTTCCCCTTCCCTTTCCTTGCTTTGGCAGCCAAAGTGCAATTCTCTTCATCTTCATTCTTTGATGAAGATCCATCCCTGGTACCCCGCCTTATCTCCTCCTGCACAAGATCCGACCAAAGTCGCTCCCATCCTGGCAGTTTCTCCCGTCCATTGATAGAGTCTTCGTAGCTATGCCAACTCTTCGGAAGCCCAAGGAGAGCCAAGCTCACCAAGTCTTCTTCATCAACAGTAACCCCCACACTTCCTAGCTCATCCTTGCAGTGGACAAACTTCGTGAGGTATTTTGGAATATTGTCGCCTTTCTCCATTTTTATTTTTCTGAGCTTGTCTTTAAGCGCCAACTTCCTCTGGTCACTTCTGCTTTGGAACAAATCTGTCAAATCCTTCCACATTAAGAATGGTTTGGCTTTCCCATGAAGGTTGGACACAATATGGTCCTTCACACCTTCCAATAGAATCCTCCTAATCTTTGCAGTCTTCTTTTTCCATGCATCAAGTAATGTAGCATTGCTAGATCCTGGCTTAGGAACATCACTATCGATGAACTCCTTCAGCCCATTATCCTCTAGCACAACCTCCATCATGCCCTTCCAGGCTATGTAATTCGAGCTCCCATCAAGGGAATACTCCAATCTCAACCCGTTGAAAGACATTTCAATGTATACTCGATTTCTACACCAAGAATCTTCTGTAGCAAATTCGAATTGTCCACCAGCACAAACTCACTTCACAATTGCAATCTTCAATCAACAATGCTCTGATACCATGTAGAAATTATATGCACTAAGCATGCATATTTCCAAGATCCACCTGATCTCACACTATTTAACTTTATGCAAGATACTGAATCTATTCCACTTGTTAATCTTTTGCGAAAAAATTAATTGCACACACATGTGAAGCATAAACAAAAATATTCAATCGCACATAACACAGTTTTTAACCGGGAAAGCCTGAAGCTGAAAACCCCAACTATATATTATGTAACATGGAGATCATATGACAATCTCATACAAACATACAAATCTTATCACAAGCTCTCAGTACAGTACAATCGTCATACACTAATCAGGCCCAATCTTGCAAATCCATGCACCGATCTTTGCCACCTGCTAGCCTGCTTCCACTGCACAATCTCTGCTGAAGAATAGCTCTGAATGAATTCGAATTACTCTTGGATTGACTGCGCAATCCTCATTGGCATCTCCAATATGTGTGTGATGCAGTCAATGCATCACTATACTCACAACAGATAGTCTATTTTTCCCTTTCACCTATCTCTCCATTGGTCTCCACTGAAACTGCCATGCACTGTAGTTAACGGTTGTATTGTCCAGTTGATTAATGAGTTATTATTTGTGAATTAATTAACTAATTAATTCACTCCACTCTCACTAGTGTATCAATCAGTTAGACTAGATACAACTAGCTCAACTGAGTCTAACTGAGTTAAACTAAATACAACTCCATAACTACTTCTTCCAACTGTGTCATAACTCTGCCACTTGAGTTCTAACTGAGTCCTTCATGCATTAGCTCCAGTAAACCCTTAGGAATAGCGTAATTCCTTCTGTCAGCTGATGTGCCACATCTGTGCACTGAACTGAAGTGCTCCAAGAGAATAAGTTGTTGTTTAGAGTCTGATTATTATTGAGAGCTAATAATAATCGACATGCATCTATTTTTAGATTGACGATCTATAAATATACTTCGCCCAATATTCTAAAAATAGAATTTCATCTATTTTTCCAACTTGATCAACCATCCACAAATAGCATCCTACAACTTCTGAAATATGATCATCATGTCTAAAAATAGACTTGCGCAAAAAATAGCCTGCGGGCCCACTTAGTGAAGGCGACTATTTTCACTAAGCTCATCATCTTGTTGAATCTCAATAGATAAGGAGAACCGAGCTTCGAGGATCCTTGAGAGAGTTCACACAGACGTGTGTGGGCCATTCTTGGTTTCTTAAACAACAAAACATAAGTACTATGTAATATTTGTTGATGATTTTTCTTGTAAATGTTGGACCTTCTTCATGCAGAAGAAAGATAAAAAATTCTCAAAGTTTTGTGAGTTGAAGGCATTTGTGGAGAAAAATTCGGGGAAGAAAGTGAAGGCTCTTAGGAGCGATAATGGTGGTTAATACATCTCTAATGAATTCAAGAAATTTTGCAGCAAAGAAGGAATTCGAAGAGAACTCATAGCACCTCATAACCAATAGAAAAATGGGGTCGCAGAGAGGAAGAACAGAATGATCGTGGGTGCAGCATGAGTGATGTTGCACGATAAGATCCTACCAATGCATTTGTAAGAAAAAGCATGCAACACTGCGGTTTATGTGCAAAACAATTGTCCTCATAGAGTACTTGGCATGAGTACACCTAAAGAGGCTTTCACTGGTAAGAAACCTGATGTTTCACACTTTAAGATTTTTGGCTCATCTATTTATGTGCATGTGACCAAGGATGCCGGGAAGAAGCTAGAACTGACTGTTGAAGTTGGGATTTTGGTGGGGTACATAGAAACAAACCATAATTATCATGTGTATTTTCCAAACAACAAAATGACTGTTGTGCGACGGGATATAAAATTTGATGAAGGGAAAGCCATGCGATTGTCCCTTGAGATGGAGCTTGACTTGCATGCGAAGGAGGAACTAATGGTTCCCAAAGATGAGTCTCAAGATGTGGATCGGCCACATTGGGAGGTTCATGGTGTTGAAAATGCAGCCAGATAATGGAGCTTAGTGAAATGAAGTCGCCTTCTTAAGTGGGCCGCGGCAAATTACGGCGCAAAGTCTATTTTTAGACATATGGAGCATGGTTCGGGGATTCCAGTTTGAGATTCTTGGAGAATTGGTCATGTTGGTAAAAATAGATGAGACTCTATTTTTTAGGTCGAAGAGGTCGAAGGCTATTTTTAGACTACCTCTCCTAAAAATAGGGAAGTCAAATATTATTTACCCTTAATAATATTTGGACTATAAACTTCAGTTTACTCTCTTGGAGCACTTCAGTTCGAGCCTTGGAAGTGGCTCATGCATCTGACAAAGGAATTACGCTATTCCTAAGGGTTTGGTGAGCACATGCATGGTTGACTTCAGTTAAGACTTCAGTGGCAGAAGTTTGGTGGAGTTAATGAGACAAATAGTGGAGTTGTGTTCGGTTTAATTTAGTTGAACTGGTTGAAATTAGTTTAACTAGCTAATCAACTAGTAATGAGTGGAGTGAATTAAATATTATTTAATTCATTAATTAGTAACTCATTATTCAACTCAAGAACACATCAGTTCACTACAGTGCATGGACAGTTCAGTGGAGACCAGTGAAAGAGGTAGATGAAAGGGTGGAGTTAGCTATCGGTGGCGACATCAGTTGTGCATGAGATTTGCACCACACTTGGAGGAATTTCCCATGATGATTGCGCTGTCAAGCCAAGGAGATTCGAACCTTGGATCTCTATATAGACAGGCCTGGATTTCGCAATAGAGGCAAGGCAATTGGCGGTGAGTTTTGAACCAGTAACCTGTTCAAAACTGAGCTAGATTGTGTGTAACTTTATGAGATAGTACTGAGTACTTGTGAGGAGTATTGTACTGAGTTTGTTACATGATTTCTCCATTATAATATACACAATAGTTGCGGGGTTTTCAGCTATAAGCTTTCCCCATACATACTGTGTTAATGTGTATGATGATTTGATGTGCTATCGCTTGTTTTATTTCCGCATGTGTGATGATCTGAGTGGAAGAGATTATGTGTTGCATATAAATTCGAATTGTATGTGATCAGGATAGTCTCGATGGATAATTAATAATTATTCAGCAAATTTCTACATGGTATCGGAGCTATTGAAGCAGAGATTGATCATCACAGTGATTACAAACTTATTTCGGTAGACAGAGTCTGCATGCGGGCCAGGTAGCCTCTGGATCCATCCTTTCTTTGAAAGGTGATATATCTAGTAAACGCCCCTTGCAGTCGATCTCTGTGCTAGAAATAATTTGTTCTCACAGATCTAGAGCGGTTGAGCTTTGAGGTGGAATTCAAAATTTTGCAGCAGTTTTGTTTTCTTGGTGCCAATGTTGAAAATGTCTTTCAACGGTTTGCGACTCGAATATGCTCTTGAAGGCAGTTCGAATTATGTTGCATGGAAGGATCGCATGGAAGCAGTATTAGAAGATAATGGACTGAAGGAGTTCGTGGATGCGGATGTCCAAAGGCCCACTGATCCTGCTGAAGTCGAAGCATGGCAAAAGAAGATGGCGAAATGTCGAAGGATCTTGTTGGAGGGCGTCAAGGATCATATTGTATCTAGCCTGCATGGAAAGACTTCTCCATATTTAATGTGGAAAGCTTTGACGGATCTATTCCAGAGTAAGAGCGACCAAAGGAAGCTGGCGCTCAAAGATAAGCTCAGGAACATCAAGATGGAGAAGGGCGACGGTATCGCCAAATACCTCACGAAGTTCACTCAATGCAGAGATGAGCTGGGAAGTGTGGGGGTGATTGTCGAAGACGAGGACATGGTCGACCTGGCTCTCCTTGGTCTTCCAAAGGCTTGGCACTCATATCAAGATAGTGTCAATGGTCGGGAGAAGCTGCCGGGATGGGAGCGCCTTTGGGTGGATCTCATGCAGGAGGAGATAAGGAGGACTACTCGAGATGGATCTTCATCAAAGGGAGCTGATGAAGAAAATTGCGCTTTGGTTTCCAAAGCAAAGAAGGGGAAGGGTAAGAAAACTTCTCATTCCGGTGCAAAGGGCAAGAAGCAGGATATGGCGAAAGTGAAGTGTTTTCACTACCATGATCACGGACATTATGCTACCAATTGTCCAAAGAAGAAGAAGAACAAGCAAGCGGGAAGATCTGCAGATGGAGAAGCTTTGGCTTCACGGTTCGAGCTTGACTTTTCACTGATTGCATGCTTGGTTTCAAGTGTGATGGGATCGGTGTGGTTCTTGGACAGCGGTGCGTCATTTCATATGACGGGAGATCGGGATTTGTTCTCAGATCTGGAGGACAAATATTTGGGTGTGCACATCGAGATGGGCGATGATGGTAGATATAGTGCGACTGGTATCGGTACCATATCCTTTCAGAGGGAGTCTAGTAAGCCCTTTGTATTGAAGGATGTCATGCATGTACCTGGATTGAAGAAGAACTTGATCTCTGTGGCGATGTTGGAGGATAAGGGGTATGATGTGGTCTTCGGCGAAGGAAAAGCCTTCCTGCGCAGTAAGACTACTGGAGAGACCCGGAAGATAGGGGTTCGAACCAAGAACCTTTATCAGTTGCAGGTAGATGGCTGCGCAGCAATGGCATGCAAGGTGGGAGAAGTGGTGAGCCGGGATGATGAGGGCGAACTGTGGCACAGGAGATTGGGCCACCTTCACCATGGAGCTTTGAAGATTCTGCAGCAGATTTCTACTGGACTTCCTAAGGGCACCCTTGCGCAGTCAGATCAGTGCAAGGGGTGTACTTTAGGGAAGTATGTGAAAGCCACCTTTCACGAGAAGGATAGTCGCGCCACGACGATCCTTGAGAGAGTTCACACAGACGTGTGTGGTCCTTTCTCAGTTGCTTCGACAACAAAGCACAAGTATTATGTGATCTTTGTTAATGATTTCTCTCGAAAGTGTTGGATCTTCTTCATGCAGAAGAAGAGCGATACATTCGCGAAGTTCTGTGAGTTTAAAGCACTGGTCGAGAAGGAGTCGGGGAAGAAGGTGATTGCTCTAAGGAGTGATAACGGTGGTGAATTCATCTCGGCTAAATTCAAGGAGTTATGCAGCGCAGAAGGGATTCGGAGAGAGCTCATCGCACCCCATAACCCACAGCAGAACGGGGTGGCTGAGCGGAAGAACAGAACGATCATGGGTGCTGCACGGGCGATGTTGCATGATCGGGGCCTACCCCTTCACTTGTGGGCTGAGGCATGCAATACAGCAGTGTATGTGCAGAACCGTTGTCCTCACAAGGTTCTTGGCATGAGTACACCAGAGGAGGCTTATTCTGGCAAGAGGCCTGATATTTCCCATTTGCGGATTTTTGGTTCTCTTGTCTACATGCATGTGACGAAGGATGTGAGAAGGAAGCTGGATCCAACTGCTGAAGTTGGAATATTTGTGGGGTACACTGATACACCTCACAACTATCGGGTGTATGTGCCAGACAGTCGCAAGACTGTTGTGCGACGGGATATAAAATTTCGGGAGGAGAAAGCCATGCAGTGTTCGCTTGAGAGGGAGCTACACTTGCATGCAGATGAGGAGCTGTTAGTTCCTAAGGAGGAGCTTCCGGATGTGGATCAGCCACAAGAGGAGGTTCGGGAGGTGGAAGAAACCACCCAGGCAGCGCCAACCATCAGAGGGCGCATGCGCACTACAGAAGCTGAGCGACTGGCTCGGGATGCAGAAAAGGTTGTAGGACCACCTACAGCACAGCGCAGACAGAGACAGTCACCGGATCGGTACACTGGATACATGGCTCTTGTGAGTCAATGTGTTGTGACGGAGCCATCCTCTTTTGAGGAAGCTGTGGAGGAACCCGCATGGGTTGATGCCATGATCGAATAATATGATTCGATCGTCAGGAACAGTGCATGGGAGATTGTCCCAAGACCGGTTGGGAAATCAGTGGTGGGTTCGCGATGGATCTACAAGGTGAAGCAGGCGGCTGACGGGAGTGTGGAGAAGTAAAAGGCGAGATTTGTCGCCCGTGGCTTTTCACAGATCGAGGGGATTGACTATGAGGAGACCTTTGCACCTGTCGCAAGGTACTCTTCCATACGAACGATCCTTGCTCTCTCAGCGCAGATAGGGTGGCACATTCATCAGATGGATGTGAAGACTGCGTTCCTCAATGGAGTTATTGAGGAAGAGGTGTACATAGAGCAGCCTGAAGGTTTTGAGATCTTCAGCAGTGAGTCGCATGTGTGCCGACTCAAGAGAGCACTGTATGGGCTGAAGCAACCACCTCGTGCTTGGTACACTCGGATAGACAGCTACTTCACCGGGCTTGGATTCTCCAAGAGTGAGGCGGATCCAAACCTGTACCAGATTGTGGTGGAGGGGAAGCTGTTGATCATCGTACTGTATGTAGATGATCTTATTTTGACTGGCGATGAGCAGTTGATACTTTCATGCAAGGAGGATCTTGCACGAGAGTTTGAGATGAAGGACCTGGGCATCCTTCATTATTTCTTGGGATTGGAGATTTGGCAGCGCAACGGAGGACTGTTTGTTTCTCAGGGCAAGTATGCCCAGGAGATTCTGGAGAGGTTCAACATGCAAGGCTGCAAGGTTGTTGACACTCCTCTTCCTGGTGGTTGGAGGAAGGAGGATGCTACTTCAGCGGAGGTAGTGGATGCCACTGTCTATCGACAGTTGGTGGGGTCGCTTATGTATCTGGTCAATACACGACCCGATATATGCTATGCAGTTAACCGGCTTTCGCAAGCTATGGTTAAGCCTACCAAGCTCTTTTGGAAGGCGGGCAAGCATGTATTGCGCTATATCAGAGGCACATCGGGATATGGTCTATGGTACAGACAGGAGGATGGAGTGAAACTTTCTGGTTTCACTGATGCAGATTGGGCAGGGAGCCCAACAGACCGGAAGAGCACTTCTGGGGGAGTTTTCAGCATTGGGTCGACAGCAGTTTCCTGGTACAGCAGGAAGCAGAGATCCGTGGCACTCAGTTCAGCAGAGGCCGAGTACATGGCAGCTAGCTTGGTTGCATGCGAGGCTATTTGGATGAGGAAGATCCTCGCAGGATTGTTCAGGTTGCATTTGGAGCCTACAGTGATCTACTGTGATAACCAGAGTTGCATTAAACTCTCGGCTAATCCAGTATTTCATGATAGATCCAAACACATCGACATCAGGTACCATCATATCAGAGATTGTGTTCGGCGGAGAATCATGATGCTTTCATATGTTCCCACGGAGGATCAGGATGCCGACATCCTGACGAAGGCGCTCACCAGGAGCAAGTTTGAATTCCACAGAGGCAGGATAGGGGTTGCGGATAATCCATATCTTGCTGAGAGGGAGTGTTGAAAATGCAGCAAGATGATGGAGCTTAGTGAAATGAAGTCGCCTTCACTAAGTGGGCCCGCAGGCAAATTCTGGCGCAAAGTCTATTTTTAGACTATGTCTATTTTTAGACATATGGAGCATGGTTCGGGGATTCCAGTTTGAGATTCTTGGAGCATTGGTCATGTTGGTAAAAATAGACGAGACTCTATTTTTTAGGTCAAAGAGGTCGAAGTCTATTTTTAGACTGCCTCTCCTAAAAATAGGGAAGTCAAATATTATTTACCCTTAATAATATTTGGACTCTAAACAACAGTTTACTCTCTTGGAGCACTTCAGTTCGAGCTACAGAAGTGGCTCATGCATCTGACGGAGGAATTACGCTATTCCCAAGGGTTTGATGGCATCATGCATGGTTGACTTCAGTTAGGACTTCAGTGGCAGAAGTTTGGTGGAGTTAATGAGACAGCTAGTGGAGTTGTGTTCTGTTTATTTTAGTTGAACTGGTTGAGATTAGTTTAACTAGATAATCAATTAGTTATGATTGGAGTGAATTAAATATTATTTAATTCATTAATTAGTAACTCATTATTCAACTCAAGAACACATCAGTTCACTACAGTGCATGATCAGTTCAGTGGAGACCAGTGAAAGAGGTAGATGAAAGGGTGGAGTTAGCTATCGGTGGCGACATCAGTTGTGCATGAGAATTGCACCACACTTGGAGGATTTTTCCATGACAATTGTGCAGTCAAGCCAAGGAGATTCGAACCTTGGATCTCTATATAGACAAGCCTGGATTGCGCAATAGAGGCAAGGCAATTGGCGGTGAGTTTTGAACCAGTAACCTGTTCAAAACTGAGCTAGATTGTGGGTAACTGTATGAGAAAGTACTGAGTACTTGTGAGGAGTATTGTACTGAGTTTGTTACTTGATTTATCCATTATAATATACACAATAGCTGCGGGGTTTTCAGCTATAAGTTTTCCCCATAAATACTGTGTTAATGTGTATGATGATTTGATGTGTTATCGCTTGATTTTATTTCCGCATGTTTGATGATCTGAGTGGAAGAGATCGGGATAGTCTCGGTGGATAATTAATAATTATTCAGAAAATTTCTACATGGAGTGGAGGAAGCCACTCATGTAGAGCCATCCATCAGAAATGGCAAAAATCGCACCACAGAAGTTGATAGGCTGAGACTTGATGCTGCACAGAATGTAGGAGCCCCTACTTCAGAGCGCAGACAAAGACAGTCTCCTAACCGATTTACTAGATACATGGCTCTTATGAGAAAATGTATTTTGACTGAACCATCTTTCTTTTAGGAAGCAGTGCATCATCCTACTTGGGTTGATGCAATGGTGGAGGAGTATGACTCCATTGTCAAAAACATTGCATGTGAAATTGTCCCAAGGCCAGTTGACAAATCAGTGGCAGGTTCGAGATGGATCTACAAGGTAAAGAAAGCTATTGATGGGAGTGTAGAGAAATACAAGGCCAGATTTGTGGCCTGTGGTTTCTCACAGATCGAGGGGAGAGATTATGATAAGATATTTTCACCTGTCGCAAGGTACTCTTCCATAAGGACCATCCTTGCACTCTCAGCACAGATGGGCTGGCACATTCATCAGATGGATGTGAAAACTACTTTTCTCAATGGGGTCATTGAGGAAGAGGTGTACATAGAGTAGCCTGAAGGTTTCGAGATCTTCAACAGTGAGTCACATGTGTGTTGACTCAAAAGAGCATTGTGTGGGCTGAAGCAACCACCCCATGCTTGGTACACTTGAATAGACAACTATTTCACCAGACTGGGCTTCACCAAAAGTGAAGCAAATGCAAACCTGTACAAGATTGTGGTTGAGGGTAAGCTATTGATCATTTTTCTTTATGTTGATGATTTAATTTTGACTGATGATGAGCATCTAATACACTCATGCAAGGAGGATCTTGCAAGGGAGTTTGAAATGAAGGATATGGGCCTCCTTCATTATTTCCTTGGATTGGAAATATGGCAACAGGATGGTGAAATTTTTGTGTCTCAAGGCAAGTATGCAAAGGAGATACTGGGTAATTTTAACATGGAGAGTTTCAAACCCATCGATACTCCTCTTCCAGGAAACTATAGGAAAGAGGATGCTACTTCTAGAGAGGTAGTGGATGTTAATGTCTATCGACAGTTAGTGGGTTTTCTAATGTAACTAGTGAACACAAGACTGGACATTTTCTATGTCTTTAACCAACTAAGTCAAGTTATGGTTAAGCCTACCAAGCTCTTTTGGAAGTCGGGGAAGTATGTCCTGAGATACCTAAGGGGCACGTTAGAGTATGGTCTATGGTACAAAAGAACGAATGCAGTGAAGTTGAATGGCTTCACGGATGCAGATTGGGTTGGAAGTCCATCGAACAGAAAGAGAACATCAGGGGGGATCTTTATCATTGGATCTACAGTTGTTTCTTGGTACATCAGGAAGCAGATATCCACGGCACTCAGTTCAGCGAAAGCGGATTACATGGCAACAAGTCAAGCTGCATGTGAGGCTATCTGGATGAGAAAGATCTTGGTTGGTTTGTCTGGTTCTCACATGGATCCGACAGTGATTAATTGTGATAATCAAAGTTGCATTAAACTCTCGATTAATCATGTTTTTCATGATAAATCCAAGCATATAGATATCTAGTACCATCATCTCAGATATTGTGTGTAGAGGAGAATCATGTTGCTTCAGTACATTCCCATGGAAGATCAGGATGCAGATATTCTGACGAAGGCGCTCACTAGGAGAAAATTCGAATACCATAGAGATAGGATTGGGGTGAAGGATAATCCCTTTCTTGTTGAGAGGGAGTATTGAGATTCAACAAGAATTTTTTGGCACCCATGATCCTAGTGAAAATTAAGCACCTACACTAGGATGGGGCCCACAGGCTATTTTGATATGCATGTCTATTTTTATTATCCATTAATTTAGATGGACATTAAACTATAATATATTCTCAATGTGGACTTGAAAATAGTTAACTGAAGTGGAAAATCAGTTATCTAAGTGAATTTCGAGTTAGAGGTTGGTTGGTGGGACATGCAAAGTAATTCTAGTTGTAACAGAGTTGGAAGTGCAGTGGTGCATGAGTTTGTGCAAGTTGTAAATAGCTTAAATCAGTTAAGTGAGTTAAACTCAGTTGTGCTAGTTGTAACTGAAGATAAACTAGTGAGAGATCTAGTGAATTAAATATTAATTAATTCACAATTAGTGATCTCACATGCAACTGAATATTTACTAATATTAGCTTCATGCATGTGAGATCCAGTGGAGACCCAGTTGAGTTCTAAGTGAAAGGGAAGTTGACTATCAGTTGTGACATTATCTGCTTGCACACATGCAAGTAAACACACATTGGATGTGCCCATGACACTTGCTCAATCAAGGCAGGCAAGATTGCATCAATTCAGGGATTGCATTCAATAGGGATTGCGCAGTGAAGGCAGGTTGTCTGGAGGAAGTAAATTGGCTAACGAATTTTCTAATTTCTGTATGACAATGTGAGACAATTAGTTGATGTACTGAGGGCTCTTGTGAGAATATTTTTGTATGTAATTGTCTCATGATCCATGATATAATATACAATAGAAGATAGTGGGTTTTTTAGTTGTAAGCTCTCCCCAAGAAATTATTTGTGTTGTGTGTGATTGATCTTTCTTCATGTTCATGTGATTGGCGATTATGTTTTTAATTCCGAAAATATTTTTAGAAGCGATTCAGTATTTAAATTTAGCACATTATTAGATCGGGTGAATCCAAGATATACATGCCTATTGTATAATTTCATACACATTGTATGTGCAAAATTAGATCATTTGAAGTATTTGTCTATTTAAAATACTTAATCCTTGGACTTACGAAATCAAATCTGTAATTGAAACACACCACACTTATTAATCAAGGACCATGTACTTAAACATTGATCATGATGTTAGGACATTGTTGTCACCAAGCTATCTCTCTCGTTATTTAGGCACTTCTTCTTTCCATGAATCACTACTAACAAAAGAGATTAAACTATGTATTTCAAAATAAACACACTTGTATAAACTCACACCTAACTCTATTTCCCTTAACATTTATTATGTATTGAAGGTCGATCATACATGAATTAGGCACTTATCATAAGGCATATTTCGAATCATTGGCAAGAATTGATAAAAGAAATATAATCTAATCTAGCATGCAAAAGAAAATGACTTACTTATTCATTAAATCAAATTGTAGAATTAAATAAAGACATGTAGTATGAAATAAAATAACACCCTGATCTATTTGGATTGAGATCAATTCTCCCAAGAATAAGGTAGAAAACTACTCTATAATATCAAAACTAGATTAAAAGATACTTTTTATAAAACTACAAAATAATTTATATGAATAGAAATATCAAAGGGTTTATGTATTCTATAATAATCTAGATGTACGCTCCAAGAGTCCTCCTTTTAAAATCGAAAAGAAATTTGTATTTATACATGAGATTTCTTTGAAACTAGGATACACATATCTCTCAGGTGATTACAACCATTTGTTAATAATTAGCAAGTAAATGTCTCTAAATATCTTCTCATGAATATCTCTAAGATATTTGCTATCACCTCATAACTAAACTCTTAAAAATCTCCATGATTTTTTCCATAGTTTGGATGATAGATTAATGATCCCAAATCCATGAAAAATATTCAATGGTTGAAGAGGAAATTCGAATTTGTAACTAATTGATAAAAATATGCATTATTGAAAGCTTTAAATGTACTTGTCATCATCACCAAACTCACTCAACTTTAAAAGATAACTGAAAACATATTAATTTCTAATATTTAATCATAAACTCACTTAAAATACTAAAACAAATGCATTGGAAAATATATTGAACATAATTCCACATGAGGTATTAAAATGGAATAAACAAGGTTACAGAAAAGAAAAAAAGGATTAAAATTCAAGGGAAAGGTTTTGAAAAAAATGTACGATAATGGTAATTTTCATGACTCAATGGGTATCTCCATTAGCTTAGTCTCCTCCAACACCTTAAACAATTCAACCTTACTACCTCAAGGGAGATTCCAAGACAACTAAGGTAAGGGAGGTAGATCAACCCTTTTTAAGGAACTTTGGATCACCATTAAGTACTTCATTACTTATTATTTTGTATGGTAGATCTAGTGCTCTATTTTTTATTATATTAGATATGGGTAGAGTATATTTTGTAGGAAGATTGAGTTACATGTGTAGATTCATTTGGTTCGTGTAGAAAGTGGAAAGCTCTCTTGAAAGGAATATAGCAACTCTCATCTTCAACCCAATTAGCCTCTCATCCTCAACCCAACTAGCCTCATCACCTCTAACAATATTTTTCCAAGTGAGTTATGTTCTATTTCTCATCTCTTCCATTTCCAAACTTAAGTTAATTAACTCACCAAAGAAATAAAAAGTGTAAATAAACCCCAAATTAGTTTGGTTTCCATTATTAGATATCATCTATTTCTTGTGAACAATAATCAAAGCACCATAATTAACATACAACTTTAAATAACTATTTAAAAATAAAGTCCCTCTTTTCTCTTCTTTTTCTAAGGTTTCTCAATTTTACTTTAACACAAAGTGTCTACTTTACTTTCTCCTTACTCTTTATGGTAACTTGGTAGCTCACTCCAATATTCAAATGTATTCATATTATTTATCTTTTATCTTTAAAACCTTCATGGTAGCTCACTCCAATCTTCAAATGTATTCATATTATTTATCCTTTATCTTTAAAACCCCCACTATATTGACTTAAACCTTTTATAACTACAATGAAGATAGATGTATGTGTGAAAGAAGCATGTAATTTGAGTGGTGGGGACCACAATTTGTTCTCCCATCCACTTAGCTTCAATTTTTTGAAAACATATTTAACCCTTTATAATAAAACTCAAAGAATAAGTGCTACCACCCACATGACATCTTGAATCTTGCTAAATAATAATTTATTATTTCATCTAGTTTGTAGACTATTAAATTTATTCCTAAACCATAAAACTTTATCCTAATCTGACTCAAATTACCCCACCATATTATCAATTCACCTATAGTTTGATACTATACCATCCCCCTCCTCCTCCTAATTACGGAATGGATAATTTTTTCACGTCTCAATGATATTTCTCAATTCATTAGAAATTAAGCTGAAAAAATTAATAATATTTATCTTTCGTTTTAAAATATTAGATGAATTTTCTAGCAAAATATCTTTGTTCAAAGCTTGCACCATATAAATTTTATATCATCATTTAAAGGGATATATTTAGAACAAACCCTTGTTTTCCTCGATAAGAAATTAATACGCATGTTAATAATTTTATGTCAGTTCCGATGTATAGGTCAGTCGATATCACTCGATCAATTTTAAAATTCGAACACTCAATTATTTTTAATTCAGAAAATTGCAAGATTCAAAATCCATGTCTTTCCTAATTAAATTTAAGGTTTCTTACTCAAACACGCAACCTTTTTAATGTAAGAATCAAAATGCAAATCCTTCTATTTCATGCTGGGTCGAACTAATTCTAAGATTCAAAGTATATTCTAGTTGATTAAATTTAAACTTAAAGTCATTTTCAAACTTCCTTACTATTAATTTTCAATTTAACAAATCCTTTCAAACCTACTTATTATCAATTTTCAACATAAACAAATCCTTTCTTTGAGTGAGATGATTGTGAGTCATTGGACCTTCTATTTTGTTGGCAACGAAAGTGTAAGGATGCAAGTACCATTTGATAACGAAGATTCGGATTCCAACAACATTTAATAGACAAAATGTCTAGCCATTTATTTATTTTGTGTATGTTATTTTAAGAAGTTCTTTTTGGATAATATTTTGATGAGGGAAGTGGATGTTTTTTTTTTTTTTTTTTTTATAATTTTATGAAGGTTAACTTTAAGAAAAATTCATTCTGGTAGCTTAATAGTTTTAGTTTTATGGTGGTTTTTGTTGCAAAGTGAATTGATGTAATAAGGGATTTATAGTTGAGTGGAATGTCTTTATAGTTGTTAGTTAAATGTTGTTCATTTTCAAAAAGGTAAATATTTATGAATGTATTTATGAATTATGTTTAATTAATGTTGTTTATGTTATGGATTTTATTTCTTTCTTATTCGTTTACTCATATTTGCATTCTTAATCTTACAATTATATTTTATGGTGTCATTGTGATTGAATGACTAATTATCCTTGCATAAGTCTATATTATCGTGCATGCATGTGTTAATTAATTAATAGCATGACAATGGGAAAAGGTATTTGAGAAGCAGATTTAGAGTAAAATTGGCAATTTCAAGAAGAACCCCATATCCTCAAAGTGCATATAGGGTATTGGGTACATTACTATAACCACAATATTGCATCATAATGGAAGTCGATGGAAATTATGGATATAAATAGAAGGAAAGGTGAACTTTAGGATGCCTATATAGCCAAACTAAAATCAAATTGTGATAATTAAGGACTAAAAGGATGAGTTGGTATGGTTAATGAATGATTCCCTATGAATCTATACCTCCAAGATCAACCTACAATATGTTGTATGAAAATGATAAGGTTGCCCAATAACAACGGTGGTGGGAGCCACTCTAGAAAATCAATTCCCTATTGAAATCTAGAATGTGGCTAGCCATTAGGAACAAAATTCTTACATGGAAAGTCCTATAGAGGAGAAATGGGTAGGGACCTAGCAAGGGTCCTCTATGTAAAGAAAAGAAATAAATATTAGCCACTTATTCATTTTATGTGCCTTCATTAATTAGGCATGGAAATAATTGGAACCTATGATAGGGATTAAAAAGGGATAGCATGGAGAGATAATTTTTTATTGTAATATCCACCTTTTGATCCTATTATGCTATCTAGGTTATTAGCCTATCTATTGTGAGATTGATTACAATGATAGATTCTTATAGTGTTATTAATAAAGCACAAAGTATGTGTATGCTAGCTACAAACCCACAACTTGCACAAGTATACTAGTATTATTTATTCTGCTATGATATTTGATTCATAATATAACTTTATGATTAAGCCCTTTAGCCTGATTAATAATTAATTAATGATGTAGATCTTCTTATGATTAAATTAATATTTAAATTAAATAGGATTCTTATGTGATCCATTGATTTTGAACACCATATAGATTGTTAATATTTTATTATGTATTTATTATTTGGTGGGTGTTCGTTGAATGAAGGATTCAACCTTATCACTAATTCATTATTACTTGAGTGAATGGATTGTCAAATCTGAGTCTCTTAAAGCATGAATTCAGTGAGGTAGGTGAGAGATTTATGGAGATGGACTCAATAGATTTTGAGAGGGATTTCATGAATGGGGTAGGTAGAAACTTGAAGGGAGTAGATGGGACACTTTCAAGGGAGAGATAAGGGAAAGGGTTGAAAGGTAGAAGGGGGCATCTCTTGGAGTTGAATGTTTGTTGTTGTTT
This sequence comes from Pinus albicaulis, assembly GCA_034641835.2. Classification (NCBI taxonomy): domain Eukaryota; kingdom Viridiplantae; phylum Streptophyta; class Pinopsida; order Pinales; family Pinaceae; genus Pinus; species Pinus albicaulis. Next base: position 37,676 of record JAXQQM020078189.1, read on the forward strand.
TGGACTGGAGGAGGTTGAAGGACAAGTTTGAAAGGGAAACTTGAGAATGAGATTTTTGGGTTGGAAGTGGTTAGAGTGGATCTAAGTAGGTGTGTGGCACCTGGTGCTTTAAACAAACACACACTACGACTGTGGTTCTAGACTTGGAATCAGAGGGCTAGGGAACCTATGGAGGTTCCTTGGGCTAGAAAGTCGAATAGATTTTTCCTAGATGGGTGGGAGGCATATTCATTCTTGTGGTCTCAAGAGGAGCAACACAATTATAGGAGGGCAATAAAAACTAGGTATTTTCTTGTTATCTATTAAATTCATTTAAATATACTCATGAAACAAATTGTGTACACTATAAATATGATGTTGAAACAAACATGATATATATATATATAACAATCCCTCCCATCCCCTTGAGTTATTCTTAGGTTGTGGAAGGTGTTACTATAGAATTAACCTAATCTCCAAGGTCTATTATGAAGATGGGGTTATAAAAATCCTCTTTTTCCAACTTCACTAAACTCAAATCCCTTACTACCATTGTGTTTGGCTCATTGAGAGTTATACAACTATATAAATTTTATCTCACTCTTAACTCCCACATTGAAAGTTATGTGCATTTGAAGTTTGTCCAATTAAACCTTCCCACATCAGTAAGGCACTTCCATGTGGCACCCCATGTGACCCACATTGTTCTTTCCACATAACTCGTGGTCCAGCATGGTGCCTACATGGTAACAACATGTCATTGTGGCCCCTGCCACTTCATCTCACATCAACAAGACCCACAATCCTTACCCCACCATGCATTTCCACAATTACTCATTATATCCAAGCCAAGGGGAAAATCTAAGTACTCACAAAAAATCATAATGGAACCATCCTTGGTTCCTCGGATATCTTGGATACAACTCCAAGCAGGCCCCACCCTGGATGCACTCCATTCTTTTTCAAAATCCAAAATCATTTACATCCAGGACTCATGCATTAATCCCCCAAGTGGGCCCCACTTTAGATACAATCCATTCTTTTTCAAACTTTGGATTCAACTAAATCTGGGCCTCGTGCATTAATCTCCCAAGTGGGCCCCACTTTGGATATACTCCATTATTTTTCAAGCTTTGGATTCAACTATATCTGATCCTCACGCATTTATTCTTCAAGCAGGCCCCATTCCAGATACACTCCATTATTTTTCAAACTCCAAATTCAACTACATCCAGGCCTTGCGCATTAATTTCCCAAGAGGGCCCCACTATCGATACACTCCATCATTTTTCAAACTTCGGATTCATTTACATCCCAACGTCACACATTTTGTGTTTAACAAAGGTATATGGTCCAAATATGGGTTCTGGCTAGGACCCATCTAGACCCGGATACAAGATTCGACAAGGTACCATATGGTCTCAGATATAAAATCAGGACTTTTGTCTAACTTCCAGAAGGGAAAATTCAAATGGTTTTAACAGAGTTCCTCAAGGCAGAACTCTTACCCAGAATGCCAAATTCTAGGGACAAGAACCCAAATTTTGAAACTTAACCTTCAAAAGTGTTTCACCATGATTTTTATGCAGAATTGTGATCTACGGATAAACCAAATTCCCTAAGTGTGGTGTTTGTCACTTAGAACAACAGAGGAAAGAATAACTATCACTTTCTCTAAAATAAACAGTTATACATAATGGTAAAGGAGCCTACTTGTGATTCAATCGCTTCTCCTTCTCCTTATGTCGTTTTTGTCATCGCTCTCAATCCAACTCAAGTCGCTAGATCGATTCCTACAAACACAAATAGAGAACAACAAACAGCGTGCAATATACAAGTTATCTACTTATCTTACTCAAATCAAATCGACTAGATATGACATACATACATCATTCAAGAATACATTGCACAAAAATGGACACATATGTGTGGGAAAATGAACAACAATCTTTATTAAAGAGTAGAAGGGGAAGATTACAACCAATGGATCGATTTGTTGTTAGCCTGCTCTAGCTTCATTCCAGCCTCATCACATCCGGCATCACACCAGTAGAATATCAGTACTTTCACTCTCTTATCAAGTGAGAATCCAACATCATAACTTTACCTAAAATTATTCCTCCCCTAGCACTATAATGAGTGCTCAATTTATAGGGAAACTGATGGTAGTTTCCCAATGAATCACTTTCTAATAATAGGCAAGACATGTTTCCAAGTTCAGAGGTGTTAGATGGACACTTGGATTTTAAGTTTGAAACATATGGACCCTTCTAGAAGGCACTAGCCATGTGGAGATTCCTAGAACAATGAGAATTCCGCTACCAAGTGACCAACGCACCCTTAAGTGTCGGGAAGTGCACTGTAGTGCACCCTTGAATGGAGGATTTAGCACTACAACGCAGTTAGTCCCTTGTAGGTGAGTGTTGGTGAGTCAGTGAGTGATATAACATATACTTCAAACCTTGGAAAACTCACAATAGAAGACATGAATGAAATGTCTTAACTTAGGGCATGTAGAAACTGAAATATAAGGGGATGATAGACCCTATTTCATTGGTCTTGGGGATGACGTCCAGTTTGACCAGGTCATGGGGGATGATGCCCAAATTGACCTTTAACAGTTTCCCCCTAAAGCATGAAGTCAAAATAATAATATTATTTGGATGATATGATTTATGATGTGATGAGCCGGACCTGAAGCGAACGGTGACCTGCATCAATCATACAATACATTACATCTTCATATTTTTCATCTTGATCATGAATTGATGAGGGAGGCATTCCCATGCTCAGCACATAAACTATCTAATAACATGTACATAGTTCAGAAAGTCGTCTACATTGGAATGTTTCCCAATACAGACATGCCTACAGATACATGCCCATGTTCAGATGACGATCTATATGTAAAGTCATCATACAGATGATGTATACAACAATCCTGAAATCACAGCCCAGATGGATGAAACTAGATTCGAGGTCTTCTTATCTCGTTCACTCGATCATTCAGGTACATGTCTAAACATGGGAATATATGATTCATAGTTGAACATGGGAAGACATCGTCTGATTACCAGCCAATGATGTGAACTGTTAACAAGCACGAGAGAACCACCATTGATGTTAATGGTTCTCAAGGTACTGCATTACAATTTGCAAGGCTTGAGTAGATGATTTGATGTCGAATGCCAAACAAAATATTTCACTCAAAGGTTTGGAAGCGAGAAACTTGTCAATGATGTAACAAGCCTCAGGGTACTAGAGCATGTTTCTAAGTAAACTTCCTGGATGATAAGATGATGTCAACAGGAAGAACCTTTATCGCGAAACGGGAGTTACTGATTTCGGAGACAAAATGTGACTTGATATAGCAATTTTTATGGATTATTGTCATGAAAATGAAGGTTTATGAGTATTGTAGAAGGATGAGGATTCACTGGATGACTTCTCTTGAACATATCGGCGACATTGAGATGAGTTGGTAGCATTGACCCAAAATCAAAGTGAAGGTATGATGAACCATAGGTATGAATGAACCTTCAAGAACATTAACCAAGCCAAAAGTCATGATGATGGAGTGAAAGTGTCATGTTCAAGAGAGACATGCTACCATAAAGTGTTATGTTCTTTTTCCCAAAATTTCCCCTGTCATTTGTCGACCAGTACCTCTTTATTTTTTAACAAGCTTGAGGAGGGTAACATATGCTTGATCTATAATTCAACCCTTCGAGCGAATGCATCTCTATTTAATAATTTAACGAGTCTAGCAATAAATTAAACTCGATTCTTGCCATGATCGATAAGCCCATCACTATTTTATGTTTTAACGAGCCTAACGACAGTGAAAACCCGGTCCTTTTTCATGTTTAGAGAGTTTGAAAAAGAGGAAAAAAGAAAACTCCATGAGTCATTTTTTGTAAATTTGTCGCTCATATCCAAAAAAGTGTAAAATGATACCTGAGAGAACCTCCTAGCCATGTTAGACTAAGGTTTTCCTTTTTCGTAAATAATCTATCTAAGGTTTACTGAGTAGATGTCGTTTCATTTACTTTTACAAGCTCGAAAATACAAGTGCTCGAAAATATTTTCACATTATTAGAGTCTGAAAAGAGCTAAAAGAAGACTCCAGGGGTTCCTTTTTCACCGTTATCGAAGCTCGAAAAAGAGATAAAAGTGTGCTTCGAGTCCTTTTTCATTTTTATAAAATCTTGAAAAATAAGGATAAAAGTATGCTTTGCCCGAATTTCAATTTAATTTATGAGCATGAAAAGACGGAAAGAACTCGGAATTTTCATGTGTTTTATGAGCATGAAAGATAGAAAAAGAAGCTCAAGATTTTCATGAGTTTAACGAGTCTTGAAAATAATAACTGAAATGGACTCGAGATGGTTTTGAATGCTCCTTGCAAGAGTACATGTCGAATGCCCCCTGCAAGAGTACATGCCCCCCAAGCTTCATTTCTTTCACCTAAGTAGAATACTAGTTACTAATAGTTAAATGGAATGAAGGTTCATTTATGAGATCAGATGGAAGACTCGTCCTAATAAGGAGAGGATTTTTTTCATTTTTTAACGAGCTTGACATAGGAAAAGAACTATGCTCACGACGTATTTCATTTTTTAACAAGGTTGACATAGTAAAAGAACTTTCATCATGGGAACCTGTTTCATTTATCAAGGTTGACACAGGAAAAGAACTATCCTCATCACCTGATTCATTTTTTAACAAGGTTGACCCAGTAAAAGAACCATATTCATTGTGCATTTGGACCAGTGAGTGTGCGCTAGAAAAGACGTAGTCTAACAGAGTCATCATTTAAGGAGTTTGATGAGCACCAAAAATGATAAGTGATAACATGCATTGACGGGTCTTCTCCAGGGTTTCCATTGAATTTTGGAATGTCAGAGGGTAATTTGGAATGTGACATGGTAAACATCGAAGGAGTAGCAACAATCGATGTAGACTTAGCCATGGTCATACGACCCAATGTATACCTGTTGAGGACGTAAATCCCCTCTACGGATAGAGGCGATCCCTACTAGCCCAGATCGGGTCTAGCAATAATCAAACACGCTACAGTGCAGGTTCCTAATCGTAAATAAACCAAATTGCGAGGAAGGCTTACCTGGAATCCAACGCTGTCATTTGTAGAAGAGGTGGTGCTCCCGCTCCTTTGCCCTAGCAGATCACAATCCTCACGATCTCCATGATCGGACACCTGCACATGCAAGAAACAACACAAACGCAAGCATAAAATCCAGTATATACAACTATATGCCAGTCGAAGAGGACATAACTCATGAACATGATCAAGAAAAAGAGTGGAACCATAACCAATAGTCGCTTATCATTAATGAGTCAAAAGAAGAATAAAACCATAGCTTCGACGTCGAATTCTCCTTTGGCGGGTCGTCAGCAGAACATGTCTCGATAAAGCCTGTCAAGGATGGGACAAGCCTCTCTCTCCGGATACTTGGCAATAGTCTCCTTGCTTGGATTTGGCCTTAGGGAAATCAAGAAGGCTCTTGCAGCATAAGGATGTGAAAGCTCTTGGGAACTTGGAGATTTGAAAACTAGCTTGCAATGGAGATGAGCAAGCTTTTATAGAAGGAGGAAGGAGATTTGGGATCCCTATAATTATGGGATTAGCCCTATCATCAAGGAAGCTTCCATGAGAGGTGGCAAACCACTTCCTCTCTATGGAGATCCGTAGCCAAACCTCCCAACTCAAGATAGATAGCAGTCCAGGAATTTTTTAGGACAAAACTTCCGCCTTTTATTTTTAAAAAACACCTCTTAATATGGTTGGCGTGGGTGCGGCTCTATGACAGAGCGCCAATTGGCGCGCCCTCTTTGTAGGATTTTCCCCCTTGGCGCGAGGGCTGAACTGTGGAACCGCGCCAATGGAAAAAGAGCTATTTTTAGGGTTTTTTGCAGGGAGATGTTTTCAGGGCAATTAAAGCTCATCTTCAGAGGGATGAAATGAAAGTATTTTCAAGTCTTGTCTCTGCTCACAAGTCATGGAATGAGCCCTCCAATGTGCGGGATGGGGATTGCAGGGACGGTGACAAATTACTGTGTAACAGATGCCCCCTAAAGCATGAGGCCCGAGAGAGAGAGAGGGGTGAAATGCTTTACGAGAACATGCCGACTGAAAACACTGCCATCAGAAAACCTGCGGAGCGAAGTATAACTGATGTCTCAGATACATGATATATATGTGTGGTATGGGCGCAGCCATCCGTAACAGAGTATACAATAATCGAAATCCAAGGCATGGACGCAGCCATCCAGTGAGGATCGATAAATAGACTCAGGTATGGTCACAGCCATCCAATCAGTGAGTCATGTAAATAATAATCCACAAAATCGCAGCCTGGATTACAACAGACACAATCTAGGGTCTTGCGCTCCATCTCGACCCGAACAAAGTACAAGTTCAAGCATGCGAATATGTGAGCTGAAGTCGAACATGCAAGAACATCGTCGGATTACCAGCCAATGATGAAAGTTGTTAACAGACGCGAGAGGAACCACCAATAATGACAATGGCCCTCAAGGTACTATAGGTACAATCTACGACATGTGAATCAATGAGCTAGCGTCGAACACCCGTAGAATCACTCGATCGGAGGCCAATGATGAAAACCTCACGTCGAATGCGACGAACCTGCCATTGAGGCATGCAGGCTCCAAGGTACCATAAGGGAGTCTCTAGATCAGCTTCCCGGATAATGAGCTGAAGTCGACGGGAAGTGACCTTGATCGAAGGTGGGCCATAATGTTTCCCACATCATCGACACGAGACAGAGTAACATGATGTTTTTTGTGAATCAGGATCATATGAGAATCAGAGGAAGGTTGATACTTTGCAGAGGTCAACTTCTCTTGAACATATAACGGCACAATAGTGGATTTGGCAGTATTTGACATCAACGGATCAGAGGTCATGGTGACGAGGCAATGAGCAGATGAGAGGTCAAAAGGGATTATCCAAACCCACGGAGGCAAAGTGAAGAAACGAGATGAGATGTCCCCAACCCGACACGAATGCGGACAAGTGCCATGTTCAAGAGCGACATACTGCCAATGACAACGACGATGGTTCCATTTTTCCCCCACCATTTCGGTGAGTACCTCTTTATTTTTACACAAGCTTGAAGAGGATACCATATGCTTGTCATATAAGTCCACCCTTCGGGCGAATCCATCCTAGTACATTTAACGAGCCCTAGGAAGGAGAAACTCGAATAACGTCATGATTGACAATTTCCGATGTCATTTAGGTTTAACGAGTCTGACAAAGGAAGAACTCGGCATATTTTCATGTTTAGAGAGTTTGAAAAGAGAGCAGAAAAGTAAACTCCAACGGTCCCTTTTCGTAAATAGTTTCTTAGAACCGAAAAGGTAGAAAACAATATCTGAGAAAACCTCCTAGTCGCGATAGGCTAGGGTATTCCTTTTTCGTAAGTAATCTATCCCATCCCGAAAAAGGGGTAAACGTATACTGGGTAGATGTCGTTTCGTAGCCACTTTAACGAGATTGAAACGACAAGGGACTCAGCAATCTTTTCATATTTAGAGAGTCAGAAAAGAGCTGAAATTTGAATCCTCCTGGAGGAACGAGTGGTATAAAGGGTAGCAACTGGTTCCGGTAATGGTGGAACTGCTCTGAACAAATAAAGGTTAAGAGGCTGGCTAACAAGACCACTCATCGCAACGGTTCCTCAGGAACGGGTAAAACAACCAAGTGAAGGCATATGATCGGCCAAGCAGATAATGACGATGGAGTGAGAAAACCAAGGCTCATCTGGCAAAAATGGGTTGATAAAATGGCAATCACAAGGGGTAAAATGGGAAAGGTTTCATTTTTACTCAAGCTTGAAATCAGGAAACTCTGCTTGAAGTTGGTTTCATTTTTCCACAAGCTTGAAACAAAGATAAACTATGCTTGAAACCGGTTTCATTTTTACACAAGCTTGAAACGGAAACAAACTATGCTTGAAAAAGTAAGCATGCCCCCCAACATGGTGACTCAATTCGAGGTACATGCCCCCCAAGTCGAGGTACATGCCCCCCAAGCTTCAGTATATATGAAAGGTAGATGGAGTGAAGGTTCAAATTACGAGATCACGAGAAAGACTCGACTGGGATTTTACGAGATCTCATCAAATATTCGAATTGAACGGGAAAGTGTTTCATTGTTTTAACGAGGTTGACACATTAAAAGAACTATCCTTGTTTCATTTTTTAAGGAACTTGACACAAGACAAGGAACTCTGCTCCGACAACCTTGTTTCATTTTTTAAGGAGCTTGACACAAGAAAACGAACTCTGCTCCCACAACCTTGTTTCATTTTTTAAGGAGCTTGACACAAGACAAGGAACTTTTCTCCGACCAACTTGTTTCATTTTTTAAGGAGCTTGACACAAGACAAGGAACTTTTCTCCGACCAACTTGTTTCATTTTTTAAGGAGCTTGACACAAGAAAATGAACTCTGCTCCGACCGACGTCATCATAATGAACAAGAAGTCATCGCTTCCAAGAGTTCCACTCCCGATGGAAGGAAAACATCCTGGAAGTCAGGACCCAATGCCCCCAGCACCTGATGCACGACGACATCATCACTGAGCACAGGCACGGGGTAGGTAGCCATATAGTTGACCTGTGGTGGGGCAGATACAACGGGTGGATAAAAACTAGGAAGGGATAGTGGCGGGCCAGCTGCCATATTAGGACCAAAGAACGAAAGCTGATCAATGGTCACGATCCGTCCTTCATGTGGAAAACACATCACGCGAAAGAGGGAGGAGACAAGTGCTCCCATGGCATAGGTGTAATTGCGCCCCAAAAGTAGATTGAAGTCCAAAGGGCCTGGAACAACCATCACGTCCATATGGACGGTTTTACCTCCCAAAGTAACAGCTAACCTTGGAAGGATCCCTAACGGTTGACTCGTTCTTCTGTTAAATGCCAACAGATTCTGCGTAACAGGTGCAAGTGGCGGTGAGCCAAAAGCTTTCCAAGTAGTTGAGGATGGAACACTAACAGATGCACCTTCGTCTATAATGGTGCTGGGTACGACCAGACTAAAAGCCTGTATTGTGATCTCGAAAGGCACCTAAGACGGAAGGCGGTATCCCACAAATCGACTCCAATCGAAGGAAGCGACCAAACTACTTGGAGGGGCTACCATCGAATCGAGATGGTCTTTCCCTGGTGTTACGGAAGAAGAAGGAGCATCCCCCACGACCTCCATCTCGAAGGTGGGAGGAATATCCTCCGTAGCCTCCATCTTGGGAGGCGGAGGAGCAGCTTCTTGAAGTACATGGACAGGAGAATATTTCTCCAAGTCTGAAGAATCTGAAGAAATCAAAAGGACATGGGGGGTGTGAGGTCCACTCTCGACAGAAAAGACCTAGTGCACCGTGGACGGGGCCAGTTCAACCGATCCTACGACCAATGGTTGGTCAGGGACGGATTCGTAAATTTGAATTTCTGGGGGAGTGGGATCGACCAAGGATGACTCTTGACCAATCGTAAGATCAGCTGGCGAAGGACTCAAAGAAAGCCGATTGTAACCAGGTGGAAGGCGTGGTGTAGAACCGGTCGGGTTGTCCAAAACTCGCTTGGCTTCATCCATATAAGGACAAAGGTGAATGGCATGGTGCCCTTCACACAACTTACAGGGATTGGTGATCTTACCCTGCTTCTTAGGAGCCTTATCAGCACCAGCTGAAGCCGTGCCCCCAACCTGGCTCCCGGAAGTCAAAGGCAACGGCAGACGGCCGTTGGACCATGCTTCAAGCACCTTGGGAATGGCAAGGCAATCTCGAAGAAGATGGTCTCTCGTGCACAACATGTAGGGGAACTTGACTTTCCGTGGAGGGTTGGAAGGTTTATTGACGGAGAGGCTCTTAGGCGATTTTTGTGGCCAGGCTAGCCTCTCCTTTCAACCACTTCTTCTTCTTTGTCTTCTTCTTCTTCTTCTTCTTAGCCACCTGGTTACTCGAATCCAGACTTTCGCTAGGCGAAGTAGAAGAGGAGGACGCAGAAACAGGCGAAGAAGGGGAGAGGTCCACCTTGGAATCAACATGATGTTGTTCAGGTGGAGGAACTGATTGAACAGTAGTGGAGACATTCGGGACCACAGAGGTTGAAAACAACCAAACAGGCAACCCAACAGTTAACCCAGGAAGGGACAACGTTGCCATGTAAGGAGCACCAACATTCCCAAAAGGAGGAAAATGACTAGGATTCCCTTCTGAGGGGATTCCTTGGTTGGTAAACTCTGAAAAAGTTGCCATCAAAACTCAAAACCACACACGGGCTGAAAAAGAGTCAAGACACACAATCAAACGGCCAACAAGCAAAATCTAACAGGGCGTGTGATCGCGGGTGATTAATTTTTACCACATTGAAAAATAAGAAACTTCACCGTTTCATGTTTTAAGAGTCGAGAAACGGTTGAAAAGGTGACTCTATCTCTTTCAGATTTGACACAAGCGTGAAAGGACAAGCGCTTGGTGATCCTTTCAAATTTAGGGAGTCAGATAGGATCAAAATGACTACTCGGGAATACTAGGCAAAGGGTGTACCAAATAACCGTGAACTGCAATATACACCTTGGTTTCAAAAATGAAAGAGAAATCAACCAAGGACTTAACGTACGTGCAAGCAATCTCCCCGAATGCTGTGTCCGGTGTATCACGGGTATAAGGCGGCAGACTCAGCTTCCTATGGATAAAGGATAGCAACCTAGTGGGGTCTCCCTTTATATACGTGACGGTACGGGGAGCACAAGTCCGTACTAGTGCTGTCTAAAGCCAAGAGGCGAACGATAGCTACTAGGTTTAACGACGCTGGAACATGTCTCTAGCCTAGACCTCTAAATGTGTTTCGTTAATGTTTCAATGCTTCCTTAGGTAAATTGAGTAAATTTTATGGTTGATCTTCAATTATGTTTCGGTTTCAAGGCCCTACCATATGTCATATGACAATCTCCTGTATGCAGCTATATGAGAAAAGAAAACTTTCAATTCGATGAATGCTATCTAGTTAAGGGAAGAGCTTCAAACAATGATGCAACAAACAACAACACTGAAAACGAATCTTTTCCAAACTAGATGACTTTCACTATCCAAAAGTAATTTCAAACATTCAACGATGCGAATAATGCAATGTAATCTATGCAAAATCCTCTTTTTTTCCGAAAACTATGCAATTGTAATCTATGCACAATTTCCTTTTTCTTTTCAAATGATAAGAATGCACTCAATGCATTTTTTGATGAAATGAGAATCTACTTAATGCATACTTTTAATGAAAGAGAATGCACTCAAAGCGACTTTTAGCTTTCAATCATTAAACAATGTGATCTAAGTTCAATGATAAATCTCAAAAATACTTTTCAATGCAATGTGATCTAATGCATTTTAACGAAAAGAAAACTTTGAGACGAAAACTAAATGAATGCAAATCTTCTTAATGAAGGATGAATGCAAAAGAGATGTAAACAAACACTAAGAATGCAATCGTTGTTTCAAACACTTTGTCACGAAATCCCTCAAAAGGCGACAAGACATATGAGGTCAAACATAAAGAGGACTTCCAAAGCATGAGATCAAAACAAGGAATTCATTCCCTTTTACATCAAGCAATCATAGCAAGAAGACATCCCAAACAATGAGCAATGTAATCTATGCTCATACGAGGAAAAGACCGGAAGGGAAAGACACACTGGTGAAGCATTTAGGGAAAAAGTCTCAATTTTCATACATCCTAAAATTGGCTCGACTTGTACATTGAAAACTAGCGCCAACTGGCACGACTTGCACATTGAAAACTAGCGCCAATGGCCAATTGGCATGGGTTGCTAACTGACAACAAGTGCCAACGCCTGAAAATGAAAAAACAAATAATTTCTCCCAACCAAGACCAGACTTCACCACTTCAGGCAGAATCTCCAAGACTCAAATGAACCATGTGATCTAGGCTCAAAGCGAGACAGACACAGATCAAGCTCAGAAAGCTCAAAACAGAGTAAACCCTAGTACCTTACAGGATTGGCGTGACTGTAAGGCTGAAACTAGCGCCAGAATAGAATTGGCATGGGTAATACACTAGCAACCTGCGCCAATGGGCGCGACTGTCAAGCTGAAAAGCGCGCCAATCGAGTTTACCAGTCAAAAATAAAAAAGAGCAATCCAACAAGCAGACCAGTGATGATTAAGCTATCCAAAAGCCAAATCACAGAAAGAGCCAACCCAAAAGAGCTGATCAAGCAAGGAGGATCAAGAAATCAACCAAAAATACAAGATAATGCTCAAAGGGTTTAGTTTACAAACTAAATCGGAGATTGACTGAAGCAGCTTTGATCTACTTCGCAATTGCAGAGCAAAAGCGTTTCGAAGGCTATCTGGCCAACTTCAGGCTCCGTCTATAGCTTACAAATCAAACAACAAGCTAAGTCCCCAGCGGAGTCGCCAAATTGTTGAGGAGGTAAATCCCCTCTGTGGACAGAGGCGATCCCTACTAGCCCAGATCGGGTCTAGCAACAATCAAACACGCTACAGTGCAGGTTCCTAATCGTAAATAAACCGACTTGCGAGGAAGGCTTACCTGGAATCCAACGCTGTTGTTTGTAGAAGAGGTGGTGCTCCCATTCCTTTGCCCTGGCAGATCACAATCCTCATGATCTCCGTGATCGGACACCTGCACATGCAAGAAACAACACAAACGCAAGCATAAAATCCAGTATATACAACTATATGTCAGTCGAAGAGGACATAACTCATGAACATGATCGAGAACAAGAGTGGAACCATAACCAATAGTCGCTTAACATTAATGAGTCAAAAAGAAGAATACAACCAAAGCTTCGACGCCGAATTCTCCTTTGGCGGGTCGTCAGCAGAACATGTCTCGATAAAGCCTGTCAAGGATGGGACAAGCCTCTCTCTCCGGATACTTGGCAATAGTCTCCTTGCTTGGATTTGGCCTTAGGGAAATCAAGAAGGCTCTTGCAGCATAAGGATGTGAAAGCTCTTGGGAACTTGGAGATTTGAAGACTAGCTTGCAATGGAGATGAGCAAGATTTTATAGAAGGAGGAAGGGGAGTTGGGATCCCTATAATTATGGGATTGGCCCTATCATCAAGGAAGCTTCCATGAGAGGTGGCAAACCACTTCCTCTCTATGGAGATCCGTAGCCAAACCTCCCAACTCAAGATAGATAGCAGTCCAGGAATTTGTTAGGACGAAACTTCCGCCTTTTATTTTTTAAAAACACCTCTTAATATAGTTGGCGCGGGTGCGGCTCTATGACAGAGCGCCAATTGGCACGCCCTCTTTGGAGGATTTTCCCCCTTGGCGCGAGGGCTGAACTGTGGAACCGCGCTAATGGAAAAAGAGCTATTTTTAGGGTTTTTTGCAGGGAGATGTTTTCAGGGCAATTAAAGCTCATCTTCAGAGGGATGCAATGAAAGTATTTTCAAGTCTTGTCTCTGCTCACAAGTCACGGAATGAGCCCTCCAATGTGCGAGATGGGGATTGCAGGGACGATGACAAATTACTGTGTAACAATACCCTCTAGGATCTACGGGAACTCGAATTGACACGGGATCAAAGAAAACAGTGTGAGGTGATTGAGGAAAAGACTTGTAAAGATAAAGGTCCTCCCCAAGATCAGTTGGAGTGGAAGGTATTTCGTCTTGTGGTATTTCTTCAATCGAAATCAAACCAGGTGGACGAATTTCGCCGTCAGGTCTGACATATATTTCAGGTTGTTGTCATCTGGGTAAATTCCTGATACCCTTAACCAAGACCTTTTACTTAGGCTGATGTGTTAGAATTGCGTTTAATTAAAACGTTAGTGAACATAAATTAACATTTGCATGTTGTAAAGAAGAGGAACATAACAAGCATAAGCAACATAAGACATTGATAACAGAGTTCATCCAGGAGGGACTACATCCCGGACCTCAGTGTCAAGATGGTGTAGGTAATTGCATTAAGTGCTGTAACGAGTGAAGATGTACATGGATGGTGTTTTATCTGTCGTACAAGGAAATTCCCTCACACAGGAGTGGGTGGACCTTTCCATGAGATATTCCACTTTTGGAACTCTCATTCACAAAAGACTCCTATCAGTATGACAATAACTCACACATAATGACTATGAGTATCCCGCCAACATGGAAAACAAGGGATCTCCAACAACATACATGTGACAAAGAGTATCTCGCCAACATGGAACCAAAGGGATCTCAGACATGATAAAAATCCATGATAGAAATTACATCTTACGTCAAGAATAAAACAACATCCTGCATCAAACATCAATATGAATTTGTACAGCACAATGCATCTCAGAGACAAAGAGATAAAGAAGTACATTAAATCAACTCATCATATACATCACGCTGAAGATGACTGAATAATGAGTTGCTTTGCTGCTGGATCTGAAATCACCATCATAATTGTGGCGTTGAAAGGAGTGAAAACGACAGCTCACTCACTGAATGCTGACGCCTGCAACTTCACTTCAAAAATTGGCCAAAAAACATAAAGCTTAGATAGAAAATTTGAATATGCCATCAGATTCGTGATGTCGAATAGTGCAAAACTAACTATCAAATTTATGAATTCTGACACAGTGAAAATCTGGGGCAAAAATGAATCTTTTATATTCCCCCTAGATTCCTCAAAGATGTTGCTCCATGGGTGGACTGGAAGTCTGCAACTCAAAAGGCGAATCCTACCTCACCATTGCGTTCCTTGCAAAAAATTGTGAAAAATGACTGTAAACTTGTCTATATTCCATCATGGATAAAAATTACCTCCCTGGGAAAATTTCAAGGATCGTGGTTCTGCTCCCTGTTTTCTGGGCCTGCTTATGGTTCCACCTATAATACATAAAATCACTACCTCGATCTTTGTGCATGCTCCTGCTCTACCTTGGCCTAGGCACACTATGAAATTTTGAGTTTAAATGGTGAATGGATGACGAATTTCCCAACATGGGCCATTGGGCGTATTGGAAATTATTGGGAAGTGGTTAGGCGAGGTCAGGGGATCAAATCCCACCTCCACCAAATCCATAGATAACAATTTTTAAACCCGTCGTTTTAAGATTTTTCTAGGGTCGGACCCGCATCAGGCGGCCCACCCCTCGTCTGTTGCTCCCATCGCATATACATGGAGGTAAGGGTTGGTTGGGGTGGCGGGGTTGACCGCTAACCACCCCACTGTGTATCCATATATGGTGACATGCGAGTTCAGGTACTGTGGGGTCCAATGGGGGTCATGGCCCCCACCCCCTTTTTTTAATATTTTTTGTTTTACGTAAACAAACTGGCCATTTTAAAATTATTCGATTTTTTACCGTAGGAGACAAATTAACAGTCCCACAAATTTTCCCAGAATCTAGCCTGAGCTTTCCGAAATTTGGTGGCCGGGAAAGGTTGAATTTGCGCCTTCCTTAAGGATGGCTAGTCACCAAGTCAACCCATAACTTTGACTGCTCCTAACTTTCGCATACAAGCTCGGTTTGACAAACCGTTCACACTGTTGCGATCGAGACAACGAGATATTCAACCTGAACCTAGTTTGATAGCAATCCAAACAATTTTATTTTTTAGCTTCCATAAGCCCACTTTGTCCTATGTGTGTCTTTGGAACCACCTGGATCAATCCTCCCCACTAAGTAGCTTTTGGTCCTCCAAAATCATCAACAAGAATCTGCAACTGTTGTGTAACATGTTTACACCACAAGTGTCATGAAAAAAGGCCACCCTTCCATCTCTTTCACCTTTGTCCTTTGGAGCCTTAAGCGATGAACCAACACCTACACCTTCTATAAATATGTAGTACAATTTCCTGCAAATTACATGCTCAAATTGACCAACTTTGAACCAAAACATTTTCATACTTGCCACAAGTTTGTAACATGTACTCGGTGGTCAAGTTTACATCAAATGCAAATCACACCCTAGCTATCATTACAAGACAAGACATCATTGTCGCATTTCGAAGTGATGTCAAACACGTCATCACTTTTACATGAAAGAAATGCATCACATGGTTTATAACATAAGGCCAAAACATCATTGTTGCTTAAACAAGTGATGGAAAAACACATCATCATTTTTACAGTTAAAAATGAAACATATAATTTACAAACATGGCCATGACAAGCTAACATATCTAGAAAAACAATATAGAAAAACCATCTCTCACTTATCAAAGTGAATGGGTCATCTCCCTGTGGCATGTTTGCTTGTCGATTATCTCTTTTGACTGGTTCATGCACGTGCACTTTGTCTTTAAGGCACTGCTCTGGATGGAATCTCCAACACGTGGCTCTTTGATGGCCACTTCGATCGCAATGGGTTCAAAAGGTCTTTTTCCTCCAAACTTGCTTAACCAATTTCTTCCCCTTTTGTGGAGAAGGCTTTCCATGCCTCATCCTCCTTTGTGCTGCCATCCTTTTCCAACACTTAAAAAACACATGGTTATGTAAACCAAAAAAATGACACATTTTGCGATGCCATGATTTACGACCGTGGTTATCAACATTATTATAATCAAAATGCACTCTGGAATAATGAGACTTATTACACCTTCTCTGGTGGTCTCTGGTGTGATCATGGTGATGAGAGCTTGCCTCAGCTCTTTCACTGCAACATGCATTACCATGTAATAATAGCGAAGTGTCCCCATCATTCCTCTTCCCTAGTGATCTCAATAATGTTTGTTTGCCTTTGATGTCCTTCAAACATCCTCCTTCAATGTACCCCAAACCTACATAGCGAGGTCTTTGCACAACCTCCAATGGTTGGGTTATGCCTTGACCATGAACGCCAAGTCCTCCTCCTTTGTACCCCATCTTGGTGAGGAGTTTCATGTCGGTTCCTATAATGGGGATCTCCACACTTCCAATAGAAATGACATCAGGTGAAGATGAAACTGAAGAGAAATCAACATTGTTTACCTTAGTTTTCGATTTTGACATAGGTGAAGAAGGCTTATCTAAGCCTTCGTTGCGCTTCACTTCCTCCAAGGCCTCTGTCGCAGCTTGTAGCTGAAGCTGTAACTGTTGCTTCTCCTCCTTCTCTTCATGTAGGAGTGCCTTCAATGCATCATGATCTGCTTGAATACTTTAGTTGTTGTGCTTCAATTCTTCCCACACCTCTGTTGTGGCTTGCAACTGAAGTTGCAATCGATGTTTTTCCTCCTCTTCCTGTAGGAGTGTCTTCAAATCGGCATTCTCTGCTGCATGTTTTTCATAAGCCTCGTACAACATGTCCGCTTTCTCAGACACCCTGAGCATGGTCTCATACATGTCCTTGACATTCTCCATGGCTCAACTCAGCGAACGCTCAATAGTTGACACCTGCAATCCAATCAGGAAGAAGACCTAGTTTGATACCACTAGATTCAGGTAAATTCCTGATACCCTTAAACAAGACCTTTTACTTCGGCTGATGTGTTAGAATTGCGTTTAATTAAAACATTAATGAACATAAATGAACTTCTGCATGTTGTAAATAAGAGGAACATAACAAGCATGAGCAACATAAGACATTGATAACGTAGTTCGTCCAAGAGGGCTACATCTCTGAGCCTCAGTGTCAAGATGGTGTAGGTCGCTGCATTAAGTGTTGTAAGGAGTGAATATGCACATGGATGGTGTTTTATCTGTCATATAAGGAAAATACCCTCACGCAGGAGTGGTTGAACCTTTCCACGAGATGTTCCACTTCTAGAACTCTGATTCATAAAAGAATCCTATCAGTATGACAATAACTCACACATAATGACTATGAGTATCCTGCCAACATGGTAAACAAGGGATCTCAAAAAACATACATGTGACAATGAGTATCCTGCCAACATGGCACCAAAGGGATCTCAGACATAATACAAATCCACGATAAAAAGTACATCTCACATCAAGAACAAAACAAGATCCCGCATCAAACATCAACAGGGATCTATACAGCACAATGCATCTCGGAGACAAAGAGACAAAGAAGTACATGAAATCAACTCATCATATACCTCACACTAAATATGACTGGAGAATGAGCTGCTCTGCTGCTGAATCTAAAATCACCATCACAATCGTGGCGTAGAAAGGTGTGAAAATGACTACTCACTCACTGAATGCTGACACCTGTAACTTCACTTCAAAAAGTGGCCGAAAAATATAAAGCTCAGATGAAAATCTAAATATGCCATCAGATTCGTGACGTCGAATAATGAAAAATCGACTGTCAAATTTATGAATTTTGACAAAGTGAAAATCTAGGGCAAAAAGGAATCTTTTAGATTCCCCCTAGATTCCTCAAAGATGTTTCTCCATGGGTGGACTAGAAATATGAAACTCAAAAGGCGAATCCAACCTTTCCATTGTGTTCCCTACGAAAAACCGTGAAAATTTACTGTAAATTTGACTATATTCCGACATGGAGAAAAATTACCTCCCCGGGAAAATTTCAAGGATCATGTTTCTGCTCTCTGTTTTCTGGGCCTGCTCATGATTCCACTTGTAATACAGAGATTCACTGCCTCAATCTGTGTGTGAAATCTTGCTCTGCCTTGGCCTGTGCGCACTGTGAAATTTTGATTTTAAATGGTGAATGGATGGCAGATTTCCCAACGTGGGTCGTTGGGCGTATTAGCAATTATTGGGAATTGGTTAGGGAGGTCGGGGGATCAAATCCCGCCTCCCCCAAATCTGCACATAACAATTTTTAAACCCTTATTTTTAATATTTTTTTTGGGGGGTGGGGAGGAGGGGCGCAGACCTGCATCGGGCGGCCCACCCCTCATCCATTGCTCCCGCCACATATACGTGGATGTAAGGGTTGGTTGGGTTGGCAGGGTTGACCACCGACCACCCCACTGTATATCCATATATGGTGACATGCGGGTGCAGGTACCATGGGGTCCGGAGGGGGTGATGACTCGTTGGCCCATTCTTTAATATATTTTTATACTAATGAAGTTATGCAGTGGGTGGGGGTGGCGGGGGTCATGGCCCCCACCCCCGTTTTTTTAATATTTTTTGTTTTACGTAAACTAACTAGCCATTCTAAAATTATTCAATTTTTGACCGTAGGAGACAAATTAACAGTCCCACAAATTTTCCTAGAATCTGAACTGAGCTTGTCGAGAAAGGTCGAATTTGTGCCTTCGTTAAGGCTACCCAGTCACCAAGTCAATCCAAAACTTTGATTGCTCCTAACTTTTGCATACGAGCTCAGTTTGACAAACCGTTCACACCATTGTGATCAGGACGACGAGATATTCAACCTAAACCTGGTTCAATAGCAATCCAAACACTTTTATTTTTGAGCTTCCATAAGCCCACTTTGTATTGTGTGTGTCTTTGGAGCCACTTGGATCAGGTTGATTGCGCGATATCGGAGACTCAATGACTACAATTGACTGTGGAGCGACTGATATAGGAACAACTTCTGGTTGTTCGACTTCGAGATCTAGATGTTCTGGTAAAAGAATGACAAGATCCGAATCAGTTGAACAATGTTGGGTTCGGGAGGTATGGTCTCACTGATTGGATGGATCGTGACGACAAGTAGCTGTGAGGACTTCGTCTTGCCAACAGTGGATGAACCAAGATGTGTAGAAACAACTCAAGATGACTCTAGTATATGTGAGGATGATGTCGCACCAGAGGTACTGATAGTATTGGTTTCGATAGAATGATGTCGCCTTCGCCGCCCAGAAATGGCTTCGAGTGGTAAAGGAGGCTTAAGTGTTATTCTACACGAATGACAGGGAAAGGGATGTTCTTCTTCCGTGATGACTGATTGATTTTATGACAAAACAAATAAACAAAATAAAAGGCTAATTCTAGGAAAAATGTTTACCAAGTAACTGTGAACTGCAGAATACCTCCTGGTGAACCAAGAAGTACAGGCAGACCTCAAATGTTGTGTTCGGTGTATCACAAGTTACAAGGTGGCCGACTCGGTTACCTATGGATGGATAGCAACCTAAAGTCTCCCTCACAAATATACCCGAAGGTATGTGGAGGCCCAAGTCCATATTAGCGTTGTCTAATGAGAAACCGCACAATGAGAGCACACCCTTATACTTTTTGTACTAGAACACCTCCCGATATACCCGAAGGTACGTGGACGAGCTCTGATATACTTACATACATGGAGTGAGGTATCACATTTGGAATGTATCGCAGACAAGTTAACGACAACATGTATGTTTAATGACGCCGAAACATGTCTCTAGCCTAGACCTTCTAAATGTTATCTTTAATGTTCCAATGCTTTCTTGGGTTGATTCAGATAAATTTTATGTTGATCTTCTTTAAAAGTTTGTCTTTTAGGTTCACCGCGTGATGTAATGGAAATTCCTAAAAATGCAAACTAAATGATAAGTAAACTTTTCAATTTAGCTTTTTCAATGAAAATCCTAGCTACTAAGGGAAAGAGCAATCAGTTTTTTAGCAAAGAACAAAGAGCACAAACTAAATGCAGCTTTCCTAACTTGTTCCTATGCACCACACACAATTCACTATATGCACATGCATGTTTTTATTTTCATTTCCATTAATGTGAATGAAAGAAAGGAAACTATATGCATCAATAAATTCAAACAATTTGTCTTCTTATGAGAAACGAGGAATAAAACAACAATTTCTCCTAGGAAAATGAAGAATGGAACTACAATTTTCCTACAGGAAACGAGGAATGAAACAACAATTTCTTTTTCTATGGATAAACAAAATTCCCTAAGTGTGGTGTTTGTCACTTAGAACAACAGAGGAAAGAATAACTATCACTTTCGCTAAAACAAGCCAATATACAAAATGGTAAAAGAGCCTACTTGTGATTATTTCGCTTCTCCTTCTCCTTCTCTTTAAAACCTTCATGGTAGCTCACTCCAATCTTCAAATGTATTCATATTATTTATCCTTTATCTTTAAAACCCCCACGATATTGACTTAAACCTTTTATAACTATGATGAAGATAGATGTGTGTGAGAGAGAGAAGCATGTAATTCGAGTAGCGGGGAGCAAGTTGGTTCTCCCATCCACTTAGGTTCAATTTTTTGAAGACATATTTGGCCCTTTATAATAAAGCTCAAAGAATAAGTGCTACCACCCACATGACATATTGAATCTTACTGAATTATAATTTATTATTTTATCTAGTTTATAGACTATTAAATTTATTCCTAAACCATAAAACTTGATCCTAATCCTAACTCAAATTACCCCACCATATTACCAATCCTAATCCTAACTCAAATTACCCCACCATATTACCAGTACCTATAGTTTGATGCTATACCATCCCCCTTCTTCTTCTCCTAATTACGGAATGGATAAATCTTTTCACGTGTCAAGAATGATATTTCTCAATTCATTAGAAATTAAGCTGAAAAATTTAATAATATGTATCTTTTGTTTTAAAATATTAAATGAATTTTCTAGCAAAATATCTTTGTTCAAAGCTTGCACCATATAAATTTTATATTATCATTTAAAGGGATATATTTAGAACAAACCCGTGTTTTTCTCAATAAGAAATTAATACGCATGTTAATAATTTTATGTCGGTTCCGATGTGTGTAGGTCAGTCGATGTCACTCAATCAATTTTAAAATTCGACCACTCAATCATTTTTAATTCGGAAAATTGCAAGATTTAAAATACATTTCTTTCCTAATTAAATTTAAGGTTTCTTCCTCAAACACGCAATCTTTTTAAATTCAAGATATTGTAAGAATCAAAACGCATGTCCTTCTTCTGTTAAATTTGTCATTTCATGCTGGGTCGAACTAATTCTAAGATTCAAAGTATAATCTAGTTGATTAAATTTAAACTTTAAAGTCATTTTCAAACTTCCTTACTATTAATTTTCAACATTAACAAATCCTTTCAAACCTACTTATTATTAATTTTCAACATCAACAAATCCTTTCATTGAGTTAGATGATTGTAAGTCATTGAATCTTCTATTTTGTTGGCAACGAAAGTGAAAGGATGCATGGACCATTTGATAAACAAGTTTCGGATTCCAACAACATTCAATTATCCGTGTAGACATATTTTTAATTCATGTCAAGGTATTTTTTTAATTTATTTTGGGTATATTATTTTAGGAAGTTAAGTGTTTTTTTTTTTTTTTTTTAATATTTCGATGAGAGAAGTGTATGCTATTCATGTTTTTGTGGGAGATTTGGTATCACTCTTCATAATTTTATAAAGTTATATCTAAGAAAATTGGCATCACTCTTCATAAAATTATGAAGTTTTATCTTAGAAAAATTCACTCGTGTAGATTAATAGTTTTAGTTTTATGGTGGTTTTTGTTGTAAAGTGAATTGATGTGATGAGGGGCTTATGGTTGGGTGGAATGTCTTTTTTCTGTAGCTAGTTGTTATTCATTTCCAAAAAAAGGTAAATGTTCATGAATGCATGTATGAATTGTTGAGATTCAACAAGATGATGATCCTAGTGAAAATTAAGCACCTACACTAGGATTGAGCCTTTGGCTATTTTTAGGTGTAAGTCTATTTTTAGAATGGATGAGCAAATTCTATTTATAGTGGAATTCTATTTATAGATGTTGAGAAAATTCTATTTATAGATGATGTTCTATTTTTAGATGTATGTGCGAAGTCTATTTATAGATCGCATGTCTAATTATAGATGCATGTCGACTATTATTATCCCTTAATAATAGTTGGACCATAAATATTAATCTATTCTCATGGAGCACTTGGAAATAGTTAACTAAAGTGGCAAACCAGTTAGCTATGGGAAATTTGACTTCAAAGGTTGGTTGGTGGGACATGCAAGTGGACTTAGTTGTAACTGAGTGATTCGAAGTTATGTGAGTTGTAAAGTATTTTAACTCAGTTAAGTGAGTTAAACTCAGTTGTGCTAGTTGTAACTGAACATACACTAGTGAGAGATCAGTGAATTAATTATTTAATTAATTCACAAGTAGTGGTCTCACATGCAACTGAAGATTTACTACTGTTAACTACATGCATGTCAGATACAGTGGATACCCAGTTGAGAGATAGATGAAAGGGACAATTTGACTATCAGTTGTGACATTAGTAGGTGCACTCATGCAACCACACACACATTGGAGATGTCATTGAGGATTGCACAGTCATGGAAAGTAGGATCTGATTCATTCAGGGATTGTGATCAGCAGGGATTGCGTAGTGGAGGCAGACTGTCAGGAGGCAGTAAATTGGCACATGTATTTTCCAATTTTAGTATGACAGTGCGAGACGATTGTATATTGTACTGAGAGCTCTTGGATTAGAGTTTTGTATGAGATTGTTTCATGATCCGTGATATATAGATAATATATGATAGTAGGGTTTTTAGCTTTATGCTTTCCCGGTAAAAACATTTGTGTTATGTGTGATTGATCTTTCTTCATGTGTTTGCAATTGGCGATCGTGTTTTAAATTTCCGCAAAGCTTTTTGTAGAAGTGATTATGTATTTAACAGTGACATATAATTATTAGATCAGGAGAATCTAGTCAATACATAATTGTATTAAAATTTCTACATGGCATTAGAGCAAAGAAGATTTCAATTTTGAAGTAGGAGTTGAGTTTGTTGGTGGAAACAATTCAAATTTGCTGCAAGAATTTCTTGATGCGACAGTTGAGTAAACATCGAAATGGCTTTCAATGGCTTGCGGCTAGAGTATGCACTCGAGGGAAGCTCGAGTTACATTGCCTGGAAGGACAGGATGAAGGCGGTGCTTGAAGATGATGGCTTGAAGGAATTCATCAACAGTGATGTTCTGAAGCCCACTTTGACGGATGCTACATTACTTGATGCATGGTAAAAGAAAGTAGCGAAGGCGAGAAGGATTCTGTTGGGAGGTGTACGAGACCACATTGTCTCAAGCCTTCATGGGAAAGCCACTCTATATGCTATGTGGAAGGCTTTGACAGATCTTTTCCAAAGCAACAGCGACCATAGGAAATTGGCGTTGAAGGATAAACTTAGAAAGATCAAGATGGAAAAGGGAAACAATATTCCAAAGTATCTCAAAAAGTTTGTCCAATGTCGGGATGAACTAGGGAGTATGGGAATCACTACTGCTGATGATGATTTGGTGAGATTGGCTCTCTTGGGACTTCCTAAGATTTGGAACAGTTATGAAGACTCTATCAACGGATAGGAAAAACTGCCAGATTGGGAACGACTATGGTCGGATCTAGTGCAGGAGGAGTTTAGGCAAAACGCCAGAGATGGCTCTTCATCAAAGTATGATGATGAAGATGATTGTGCTTTGGCTGCCAAGGCAAAGAAAGGGAAGGGGAAGAAATTCCATTCAAAATATGAGTCTAAAGGCAAGAAGCTGGATTTGTCCAAGGTGAAGTGTTTTCATTGTCACGAACATGGGCATCTCACCACTATCTACCCATAAAAGAAGAAGAACAAGAAGGTTGTTGGAGCTGCAGCTGGTGAGGCCCTTGCCTCGCAATTTGAACTTGATTTCTCTTTGATCGCATGCTTGGTATCAAGCATAATGGGATCAGTGTGGTATCTTGATAGTGGTGCTTCCTTCCACATGACAGGAGATAAGGAGCTTTTCAGTGACTTGGAGGAGAAAGATCTCCAAATGCATATACAGATGGGTGACGATGGACGATACAGTGCGACCGGCATTGGTACCATTACCTTTGAGAGGGAGTCAAGTAAACCATTTCATTTGAAAGATTTTATGCATGTTCCAAGTCTGAAGAAAAACTTGGTCTCAGTCGCGATGTTGGAGGACAGAGGCTATGACGTTGTTTTCAGTGATGGAAAATCTTTCCTGCAACATAAAACAACGGGTCAAGCCAAGAGGATAGGGATTCGAGTTAAGAATATCTACAAGCTAGAGGTGGAAGGTTGCGCTGCCATGATGGGCAAGGCAGAAAAAGTGGTGAGCCAGGATGAGGGAGAATTAGGGCACAGGCGATTAAGCCATCTTCATCATGGAACCTTGAAAGTCATGTAGCAAATATCTACTGGACTTCCAATGGGAACACTTGCTCAGTTAGATTAGTGCAAGGTTTGCACCATGGGGAAGTATGTAAAGTCCACCTTTCATGAAAAGGAGAACTGTGCAGCTTCGGTGATCCTGGAGAGATTTCACACAGATGTGTGTGGACCATTCTCTATTGCTTCAACAACAAAACACAGGTATTATGTTATTTTTATTGATTAATTTTCTCGTAAATGATGGATCTTCTTCATGCAGAAGAAGGATCAAACATTCTCAAAGTTCTGTGAGTTTAAGGCATTGATGGAGAAAGAGACAGGGAAGCAAGTGAAGGCTCTGAGGAGCGATAATGGTGGAGAATACATCTCTAACGAATTCAAATACTTCTGCAGCAAAGAAGGAATTTGAAGAGAACTCATAGTGCCTAATAAACCACAACAAAATGGGGTCACAGAGAGGAAGAACAGAACGATCGTGGGTGCAACACGAGAAATGTTGTATGATCAGGGCCTACCAATGCATTTGCGGGTGGAAGCATGCAACATTGTGGTTTATGTGAAAAATCGTTGTCCTCATAGAGTACTTGGCATGAGTACACCTAAAGAATCTTTTATTGATAAGAAACCGAATGTTTCTCACTTTAAGATTTTTGGCTCATCTGTTTATGTGCATGTGACCAAGAATGCCAGGAAGAAGTTGGAGCCGACTGCTGAAGTTGGGATATTTGTGGGGTACACAGAAACACCCCATAATTATCGTGTGTATTTTCCAAATAGTCGAATGATTGTGGCACGACGAGATATAAAATTCAATGAGGAGAAATCCATGAAGTTGTCGCTTGATAGGGAGCTAGACTTACATGCAGAGGAGGAACTTTTGGTTACCAAAGATGAGTCTCTAGATGTGGATCAGCCACACGAGGAGGTTCATGAAGTGGAGGAGTCCACTCATGCAGAGCCAAACATTAGAACTGGTAGAAGGCGTACCACATAAGCTGAGAGATTGAAACTTGATGTTGCACAGAATGTAGGAGTCCCTACTTCATAGCACAGAAAAAGACAGTCTCCTGACCTATTTACTAGATACATGGCTCTCATGAGAAAATGTATTGTGACTGAGCCATCTTCCTTTCAGGAAGAAATGCAGGAACCCACATGGGTAGATGCAATGGTGGAGGAGTATGACTCCATTGTCAGAAACAGTGCTTGGGAAATTGTTCCGAGGCAGGTTGATAAATCAGTGGTAGGTTCAAGATGGATCTACAAGGTAAAACAAGTTGTTGATGGGAATGTTGAGAAATACAAGGCCATATTTGTGGCTCGGGGCTTCTCATATATCGATGGGATTGATTATGAATAAACCTTTTCACCTGTCGCACGATATTCTTCCATAAGTACCATCCTTGCTCTCTCAGCGCAGATGGATTGGAACATTCATCAGATGGATGTGAAGACTGCGTACATTAATGGGATCATTAAGGAAGAAGTGTACATTTATCATCCTAAAGGATTTGATATCTTCAGCAGTGAGTCGCATGTGTGTAGATTCAATTGAGCATTGTATGGGCTGAAGCAAGCACCCTATGCTTGGTACACTCGGATCAACAACTATTTCACCAGACTTGGCTTCAGAAAGAGCGAGGCAGATGCAAAACTATACCAAATTGTGGTGGAGGGTAAGCTTTTACTCATTTTTCTTTATGTTGACGATTTAATACTAACTGGTGATGAGAATTTGATACACTCATGCAAGGAGGAGCTTGCAAAGGAGTTTGAGATGAAGGATATGTTTCTCCTTCATTATTTCCTTGGATTGGAAATATGGAAGCAAGATGGTGAAATTTTTGTGTCTCAAGGCAAGTATGCAAGGGAGATACTGGGTAAGTTTCACATAGAGGGATGCAAACCCATGGATACTACTCTTCTAAGGAACTGGAGGAAAGAGGACGCTACATCTGGAGAGGTAGTGGATGCTACTGTCTATCAAAATTTAGTGGGTTCACTAATGTATTTAGTGAATATAAGACTAGACATATGCTATGCGGTGAACCAGCTTAGTCAAGCGATGGTTAAGCCTACCAAGCTCTTTTGGAAGGCAAGCAAGCATGCCCTGAGATACCTGAGGGGCACATCTGAGTATGGCTTATGGTACATATAGACGAATGAGGTGAAGTTGCATGGCTTCACGGATGCAGATTGGGCGGGCAGCCCAATGGACAGAAAGAGCACATCAGGGGGGATCCTCAGTATCGGATCTACAACTATTTCTTGGTACAACATGAAACAAAGATTCGTGACACTCAGTTCAACGGAAGAAAAATACATGGCAGCAAGTCAAGCTGCATGTGAGGCTATCTGGATGAGAAAGGTCCTGGTTGGTTTATTTGATTCTCATTTAGATCCTACAATGATTCATTGTGATAGTCAGAGTTGCATTAAACTCTCGATTAATCATGTGTTTCATGATATATCTAAGCATATAGATATTTGATATCATCATATCAGATATTGTGTGCAGCGGAAGATCATGTCGCTTCAATACATTCCTACGAAAGATCAGGATGCAGATATTCTGACGAAGGCGCTCACCAGGAGAAAATTAGAATACCATAGAGACAGGATCAGGGTGAAGGATAATCCCTTTCATGTTGAGAGGGAGTGTTGAGATTCAACAAGATGGTGATCCTAGTGAAAATTAAGCACCTACACTAAGATTAAGCCTCAGGCTATTTTTAGGTGTAAGTCTACTTTTAGGATGGATGAGAAAATTCCATTTATGGCGGAAGTCTATTTATAGATGTTGAGAAAATTCTATTTATAGATGATGTTCTATTTTTATATGTATGTGTGAAGTCTATTTATAGATGCATGTCGACTATTATTATCCCTTAATAATAGTTGGACAATAAATATTAATCTATTCTCATGGAGCACTTGGAAATAGTTAACTGAAGTGGTAAACCAGTTAGCTATGGGAAATTCGAGTTCAAAAGTTGGTTGGTGGGACATGCAAGTGGACTTAGTTGTAACTGAGTGATTCAAAGTTGTAACAAAGTTGGATGTGTAGTTATGTGAGTTGTAAATTAGTTTAACTCAATTAAGTGAGTTAAACTCAGTTGTGCTAGTTGTAACTGAACATACGCTAGTGAGAGATCAGTGAATTAATTATTTAATTAATTCACAAGTAGTGGTCTCACATGCAACTGAATATTTACTACTTGTTGTGTAGGTAAATCCCCTCTGCGGACATAGGAAATCCCTCTAGCCCTAGGGTCTGTCTAGCAGCAAGAGGACATGCTAATGCGTCGATTCCTAGTTAATGAATGAAACAAAGTCGGGATAGATGCCCTACCTTGTTCCAACATAGTTGTCATAGCTGTGGTGGCAGTCTCCTGATCTTCATCCCGACACGTCGCAGTCCTTCAACGATGGTACTCAGGTGCCTGCACAAGGATTAGAGAATGATAGTATCATATGAAACAATACTTGCATTCATAACTATCTAATTGGTCAAGGAGAATTAAATGTATTGCACAAGATTAATCATATCAAATGCAAGACAAGAACCAAAACATCTTACATGTATTAATTAAGAAGAGAGAAATAGTTTACAACCAAAAGAGCCTTGACGTTGCAGCCTCCTTTAGTGGGTCCAGTCAAAATGTGTCTCGAGCATTCGTCGGTGAGTTGGACTTGGCAAGGCCATAAGCCTAGACTCTCTCTCGACAATAGGTCTCTCTTTGCTCTATCTCACTCCAGCTATATCAGGTTTTTTGGCTATTCAACAATTTTAGCTAGCTGCATCTATGTGAGAGAGATGTATTTATAGGAGAGGAGGAGGAGGTTGGGATCCCTCAAATGTTGGAAGGGAGGCCTTATCGTTTGGCAGGTTGCTCAAAAGTAGGAAACAAGAATCCAAAGGAAGATGTTCGATGTTATTCAGTCGAATGACTCATGTTGACTCTGCTTATGAAGTGGTTGGCAATGGAAACTTAGCTTCTATTTTAAAAAACTCCCAAAAATAGCTTGGCGCGGGCAGTCCACTAAGATAGAGCACCAATGGGCATGGGGCCTAGTGCTAATTTCTCTATATGCACAAGGCCATAACTATTTGCCAGCGCCGACCCAAAATCATGTGTTTTTAATGGTCTGTTCCAGGAATAGTGAACAGAGGAAATGTTATTCTCATGGCAAGGGATGAAATGACACTTTTTTCAAGGCATGAAACTGCATATAAGTCACGGAAATGGTCCTCCAATGTGCGGGACAGGGATTGCAAGGACGGTGAAAAAATGTTGTGTAACAGATGCCCCTAAAGCATGAGGTCCGAGAGAGAGGGAGGAGTGAAATACTTTACGAGAACGCGTTCAAACCAAACACATTTGTTGGAAAAATTGCAAGTAAAAATACAATAGATATCTCTGATACATGAACATGTGGCATGGGTGCAGCCATCCATAATAGAGTACACATATAAACAAGATCCGAGGTATGGACGCAACCATTCAAAAGTAAGGATCAATAAATAGTCTCAAGTATGGTCGCAGCCATCCAATCGAAAGAGTCATGCATATAGTCATGAGAAACCAAAATTTCCCGTAGCCTGGATCTTATCAGACAAAACCCAGGGTATTGCGCTCCATCTCGACTTGAACAAGTACAAATTCAAGCATGCAAATATCTGAGTTGAAGTCAAACATGCAAGAAAGTCACCTGATTACCAGCCAATGATGTAAGCTGTTAATAGGCACGAGAGAAACCACCAATAATGACAATGGCTCTCATGGTACAACAAGTACAATCCACAGAATGTGAACAATTATCTGACGTCGAACATCCACAGAATCACTTGATCGAAGGCCAATGATGAGGACTTGTCGTTGAATGTGAAGAACTTTCCATTGAGGCATGCAAGCTCCAAGGTACCGGAAGGGAGTCTCTAGATCAATTTCCTTGATAATGAGCTGAAGTCGATAGGAAGTGACCTGGTCGAAGGTGGGCCATAATATTTCCCACATCATTGTTACGAGACAGAGGAATATGATGGTAGTGAATCAAGACCAAAAAGAGGATCAGAGGGAGGTTGAAAACTGCAAACGGAAACTTCCCTTGAACATATCAACGACACGAATCCGGATTTGGCAGTATTTGACATCAAGGGATATGAGGTCATCATGACGTGGCTGTTGAGATTCAACAAGATGATGATCCTAGTGAAAATTAAGCACCTTCACTAGGTGGGGCCTGCAGGCTATTTTTAGGTGTATGTCTATTTTTAGAATGGTGAGCATATTCTAAAATTAAAAGGATGTTGATTCTAGATGGTTGATAAAATTCTATCTTTATATGAGTTTCCATTTTTAGAAGATGGGTGAAGTCTATTTATAGATCGCAAATCTAAAAATAGAATGCATGTTGATTATTATTAGTCCTTAATGATAATCAAACAATAAATAATAACTTATTCTCTTGGAGCACTTGATTTTAGTTAACTGATGTGGAAAACCAGTTAGCTGAAGGAATTACACATTCCAAGGTTGGTTGGTGACTCATGCATGATGGACTTCGCTATAACTGATTGTGGCAAAGTTGTAACAGAGATGGAAGAGTAGTTATGGGAGTTGTTATTTAGTTTAACTCAATTAAGTGAGTTAAATTCAATTGTGCTAGTTGTAACTAAAAATTCACTAGTGAAATATGAGTGAATTAATTATTTAATTAATTCACAAGCAGCGTCTTACTTGCAACTGAAGAAATACAACAGTTAACTACTTGCATGTTAGGTCCAGTGGAGACCTAGTGGAGAGATAGGTGAAAGGGTATGTTTGACTATCTGTTGTGACTATAGTGATGCATTCAATGCATCTACACACACATTGGAGTTGCCAATGAGGATTTTACAGCCAAGGCAAGGCAAGATCGAATTCATTTAGGGATCTTCTTCAGCAGGGATTGCGCAGTGGAGGCAGGCTGTCAGGAGGCAAGAAATTGGTGCATAGATATGAAACTTTCTACACGACAGTGTGAGACGATTGTATATTGTATTGAGAGCTCTATGAGCATAGCTTTGTATGAGATTGTTTCATGATCCATCATATACATAATATATGATAGTTGGGGTTTTTAGCTTTAATATTTCCCGGTAAAAACATTTTGTTATGTGCAATTGATTTTTTCTTCATGTGTTTGCAATTGGCGATTTAATTTCCGCAAAGAATTAAGTAGAAGGATTATGTATTTAAAAATGGATTTAATTGTTAGATTAGGAGATTCCGGTAATAAAAAAATGTTATTGTATTAAATTTCTACATGGTATCAAAGCAGTGTTAATCATTGGAGATTGCAATATTGAAGCGGTGTTGAGTTGTGTTGGTGGAACAATTCGAATTTGCTGCAAGAATTTCTTGGTGCGACAGTTGAGTAAACATTGAAATGGATTTCAATGGGTTGCAGTTGGATTATGCACTCGAGGGAAACTCAAACTACATGGCCTAGAAGGATAGAATGGAGGTGGTGCTTGAAGAGAATGGCTTGAAGGAGTTCATCAATAGCGATGTTCCTAATCCCACTTCGACGGATGTTGCATTACTTGATGCTTGGCAAAAGAAAGTAGCGAAGACAAGAAGAATTTTGTTGGAAGGTGTGAAAGACAATTTTGTTTCAAGCCTTCATGGGAAAGCCACTCCATTTGCAATGTGGAAGGCTTTGACAAATATTTTCCAAAGCAGCAGCGACCATAGGAAGTTGGCGCTGAAAGATAAACTCAGAAACATCAAAATGGAGAAGGGAAACAGTATTCCAAAGTATCTCACGAATTTTGTCCAATGTAGGGATGTGTTGGGGAGTGTGGGAATTAAAATTGTTGATGATTACTTGGTGAGCTTGGATTTCCTTGGACTTTTGAAGAGTTGGCACAGTTATCAAGACTCTGTCAATGGGCGGGAGAAACTGCCGGATTGGGAGCGACTTTGGTCGGATCTAGTGCAAGAGGAGATAAGGCGGAGTACCAAGGATGGCTCTTCATCAAAGCATGATGATGAACAAGATTTTTCTTTGGATGCCAAAGTGAGGAAAGGGAAGGGGAAGAAATCCCAACCAAAATCTGAGGCTAAAGGCAAGAAGCTATATTTGTCCAAGGTGAAGTGTTTTCACTATCACGAACATGGGTATCTCGCCACTAAATGCCCACAAAAAAAGAAGAAAAAGAATGCTGCTGGAGCTGCAGCTAGTGAGGCCCTTGCCTCACGATTTGAACTTGATTTCTCTTTGATCGCATGCTTGGTTTCAAGTGCAATGGGATCGGTGTGGTATCTTGATAGTGGTGCTTCCTTCCACATGACGGGAGATAAGGATCTATTCAACGACTTGGAGGAGAAATATCTCCAAATGCATATAGAGATGGGCGACGATGGATGATATAGTGTGACTGGAATTGGTACTATTACCTTTGAGAGGGAGTCAGGTAAACCATTTCTGTTGAAAGATGTTATGCATGTTCCAGGTCTAAAGAATAACTTGGTCTCAGTCGCGATGTTGGAGGACAGAGGTTATGATGTTGTTTTCAATGATGGAAAGGCTTCCCTGTAACATAAAACAACAGGTCAAACCAAGAGGATAGGGATTCGAGTCAAGAATCTCTACAAGATGGAGGTAGATGGATGTGTTGCAATGGTGGGCAAAGAAGAAGAAGTGGTGAGCCGAGATGAGGGTGAATTATGGCATAGGAGATTGGGCCATCTTCACCATGGCACCCTGAAGATTTTGTAGTAGGTTTCTACTGGAATTTCCAAGGGTACAGTTGCACAGATAGATCAGTGCAAGGGATGTACTATGGGTAAGTTTGTGAAGACCACCTTTCATGAAAAGGAGAACCGTGCTTCGGTGATCCTGGAGAGAATTCACACAAACGTGTGTGGACCATTCTCGATTGCTTCAATAGCAAAACACAGGTATTATGTTAGTTTTTTTTATTACTATTCTCGTAGATGCTGAATCTTCTTCATGCAGAAGAAGGATCAAACATTCTCAAAGTTTTGTGAGTTTAAAGCATTGGTGGAGAGGGAGTCGGGGAAGCAAGTGAAGGCTCTATGAAGCGATAATGGTGGTGAATATATCTCGAACAAATTCAAAGAATTTTGTAGAAAATAAGGAATTTGAAGAGAAATCATAGCGCCTCATAACCCATAGTAGAATGGGGTCATGGAGAGGAAGAATAGAATGATCGTGGGTGCTGCACGATCTATGCTTGAGAGGGAGCTACACTTGCATGCAGAGGAGGAACTGCTTGTTCCCAAAGATGAGCCTCAAGATGTGAATCAGCCACAAGAGGAGGAACATGGAGTGGAGGAGTCCACTCACACAGATCCAAACATCAGAACTAGCAAAATGTGTACCATAGAAGCTGAGAGGTTGAAGCTTGATGCGGCACAGAATGTAGGAGCCCCTACTTCACAGGGCAAAGAGTGAGAGTCTCCTGACCGATTCACTGGATACATGGCTCTCATGAGAAAGTGTATCATGACAAAGCCATCTTATTTTTAGGAAGCAGTGCAGGAGCCCACATGGGTAGATGCAATGGTGGAGGAGTATGACTCCATTGTCAGAAACAATGCTTGGGAAATTGTTCCAAGGTCGGTTGATAAATCAGTGGTAGGTTCAAGATGGATCTACAAGGTAAAGAAAGCTGTTGATGGGAGTGTTGAGAAGTATAAGGGAATATTTGTTGCCCGAGGCTTCTCACAGTTTGAGGGGATTGATTATGAAGAAACCTTTCCACCTGTCACATGGTATTCTTCCATAAGGACGATCCTTGCTCTCTCAGCGCAGATGGGTTGGCACATTCATCAGATGGATGTGAAGACTATGTTCCTTAATGGGATCATTGAGGAAGAAGTGTACATTGAGCATCCTAAAGGATTTGAGATCTTTAGTAGAGAGTCGCATGTGTGCAGGCTCAAAAGAGCATTGTATGGGCTGAAGCAAGCACCCTGTGCTTGGTACACTCAGATCGACAGCTATTTCAATGGACTTGGCTTCACCAAGAGTGAGGCGGATGCAAATCTATACCAAATTGTGGTGGAGGGTAAGATTCTAATCATTGTTCTCTATATTGATGATTTAATACTGACTAGTGACGAGCAGTTGATACACTCATGCAAGGAGGACCTTGCAAAGGAGTTCGAGATGAAGGATATGTGCCTCCTTCATTATTTCATTGGATTAGAAATATGGAAGTGAGAAGGTGAACTGTTTGTGTCTCAAGGCAAGTATGCTCGAGAGATACTCGGTAAGTTTCACATGGAAGAATACAAACCCATGGATACTCCTCTTCCAAGAAATTGGAGGAAAGAGGATGTTACAACAGCAGAGGTAGTGGATGCTACTGTCTATCGACATTTGGTGGGTTCGATCATGTATTTAGTTAATACAAGACCAGACACATGATTTGCAGTGAACCATCTTAGTCAAGCGATGGTTAAGCCTACCAAGATCTTTTGGAAGGCGGGCAAGCATGTCCTGAGATATCTCAGGGCACATCTGAGTATGGCTTATGGTACAGACAGATGGATGAGGTGAAGTTGCATGGCTTCATGGATGCAGATTGGGCAGGCATCCCAACGGACAGAAAGAGCACATTAGGAGGGGTTTTCAATATCGGATCTATAGCTATTTCTTGGTACAGCAGGAAACAGAGATATATGGCACTCAGTTCAGCGGAATCAGAATACATGGCAGCAAGTCAAGCTACATGTGAGTCTATCTGGATGAGGAAGATCCTGGTCGGTTTTTTCGGTTCTCATTTAGATCCTACAGTGGTTCATTGTGATAATCAGAGTTGCATTAAACTCTTGATTAATCCTATGTTTCAAGATAGATCTAAGAATATAGATATTTGGTATCATCATATCATAGATTGTGTGCAACAAAAGATCATGTTGCTTCAATACATTCCTACAGAAGATCAGGATGCAGATATTCTGACGAAGGTGTTACACATTATTTTGTCACCATGACATTTTACTGTCTATATGGGTTCATCAGTACCTATATAATGCTCCCTTAGAGGTCTAAAACCCTAAAGTTCCTAAACCAAGTCTTGGATTTTGAAAAAAGCTCATAAAAATCATAAAAACCCTAGTTCCGCACTTTTCCTAGCCATTACCTACGGTACCACACCTTTTGTGAAGGAAAACTGCGGTACCTACCACACGTTTTGTGTATTAAAACTGCGGACCCCCGTAAAAGGTAAAATGAGAGGAAAATTAAGTTCTAGAAGCCGAGCTAGTTGAATATTCTCCCAGCCGGAAGCTTCTAGAAAGCATTATCTAGTCGAAGCCTTACTCCCTCCATTTATCATGAACATTCATTCCTTCATAAAAGGAGCCTATTCCTTGGATTTTAGAACTTAATCCCTTGATAAGGGGACTCTATCCCTTCCATTTTGGAGCTGTAACCACTTTCCTTCTCCTATAAATTGAAGCTTCGGTTCAGTTTCAAGGGTACGGATTGAGATTGAAGAAGTTATACTTTGAGAATTTTTGAGGAAAAATGTTGTAGAAAGTCAGACTCTCTTAACTGATCATTATGTGGGAATGATTACACACCCATGTGCATTTTAGCTGAGAGAGTGCAAAGCTTGTCAGAGTAGAGAAAACACCTAATCCAGACCCTAGAAATACCTGTACAACATCAAGGCGGACACAGTTGTAAGGCTCTTTCTTCATCAAAGATAATACGAATGGATCCGGTTTTCTCAATGATTTCTTTAATTAAATAGCTTGTTTATCATGTTTTATCAATGATTTATTTAATTAATTAGCTTGTTTCTTGAATTCCTTGATCATCTTGATAGATATATGATTCGTGAATTAGTTTATACTATGCAGGTGTTATTGATTTCTTCCATGTTTGTGATTGCAGATCTTTGAAGATGACTCTTTCAAGCAACTGGAAAGAAGATCATTACGAACAGCGCTAGACTACAGGTAGGTCTTCAAAACCCCTGTTGTAGCTAATTCTGAATCGAATATTATCTAGGGAAAATAGTTTTTGTTTGTCTGTTTGTTGCTAGCTGTCTGTAGGACACTTGGGAGGTCTGTCTTGTCAGCAAGAATGACTTATCCGTCCAAAAAAATGGCGACTCCACTGGGAAATGGATCTTGAACTTTGATTTCTTTTATTTTTGACTTGTGAATTTATTTTTTCTAATTTTGATTGGTTTATACTGGCTTGGGTAGTTTATCTCTGTAGAATCCCTGACAAATGTTTTAGAGTTTTTTTCTTTTTTCTTTTAGTTTTATGGTATCCACGCTTTTCTGTTAGAAACAGTGTGGGAATCTCCGCTCTTTTCTTGTATAAACAGTGCGGGACCACACCTATTTACACTGAAAGCTGCAAACCCCGTGAAAATTTTTAGAAAACCTTAAAATTCTCTTTTCTGGATCAGTTTGTTAGATTCTCAGTATATACCCAGACTTGTATTTTCTGTCAGAAAGCCTTGTGTGAATTTCTTTTCTGCAACTCTTACAATATTATCAGTCTCTGTTAAGTTAATTGGGTGTTTTGAGTTACTTTTTGAGAAATTATTAATTTTATTTCCTTTGGTCATTACTTCGAGGTTTGTCTCAGTCTCTTAATAATTGTGTTTGAGTGTTAATCGCCTTTGAGTGTTTTTATTTTTTGATCTTTGGAACTCTCACCCAATTTTCTTTACTTACACTTGATTAGTTCTTAGATTACATTAGAATAACCTGCAAACCCCGTGAAATTTTTTAGAAAACCTTAAAATTCTCTTTTCTGGATCAGTTTGTTAGATTCTCAGTATATACCCAGACTTGTATTTTCTGTCAGAAAGCCTTGTGTGAATTTCTTTTCTGCAACTCTTACAATATTATCAGTCTTCGTTAAGTTAATTGTGTGTTTTGAGTTACTTTTTGATAAATTATTAATTTTATTTCCTTTGGTCATTACTTCGAGGTTTGTCTCAGTCTCTTAATAATTGTGTTTGAGTGTTAATCGCCTTTGAGTGTTTTTATTTTTTGATCTTTGGAACTCTCACCCAATTTTCTTTACTTACACTTGATTGGTTCTTAGATTACATTAGAATAATCTTATGTTTGAGAATTATTTTTCATAGATCACATTTGCATAATTAGAATTCTCATTTTCAGAATATGAATGAAAAATGTGCATAGATTAAATTTGCATAGTTTTCATGTGAATTGTGCATAGATTACAACTGCATAGTTTACATTCTGGAAAAATCAATCATAGATTTGGATAAGTTTTCTTTGATTTGAATTTACATGTTTTTATGCTTGTTTTTAAAACACAAAAATAAAAATTTGGAATTGATTAGCATTAGTTTTTCTTGATGAAATTAGTGCATTAGAGAATTTGTTATATTTTCTCTTATTTATTAATTTTTTGCATTGTTGGAAGTGAATGGAAACTCTCTCCTTATTTTAGTTAGGATTCATCGAATTGAAAAGATTACATTATCATATTCTGTCGCATTCGGTTTTGGGTCGGGTCATAACACCATTGGTTTCATATCCATTTACCCTTTGAGTAATAACAACCCGAATAACACAGCGATTAATTAAAATTCATATAGAAATTTTTACATTTTTAGGGATCTTTCCACCAACATAGCTTAGGCTAGTGTCCTGGAATAGGTTTTAGTTAACTCTCCAAGACAGTAAAACAAACAAGTAGTCGATCTTGCGGTAGGAAAAATTCCAATAGTTGCATGTATGCTCTGGGAAGCTCCTCCTAAAGGAGTCAAGCACGAGATCATATCTGAACCAGTGAGGTAATCAATCCTTCCTCATTGGGAACGATAGAAGGTATACACGTATTAACAATGGTAAACCTCGCATTGACCATTGTCGAGGAGCCTGGGGTCACTTTTGGTAAACCTTGGATTATGTCAAGGAGCCTTCAAGGGGATTAAGCTTTGTTACTCTGCCCTTGTGTGTGTATCAGATCGTAGATTGTTCCCCTAGGTATATTTGTTCCTGTTGGTGACCTTAGTTGCCATAAAATTTAGGATTATTTCCCAAGGTAACGGTGGAGGGAAGATCCCACTGTACCTGGAGCAGACGTCAGCTAGACTCACTTGGACTCTCCGGAGGGTTCTCTTCACTCGAGATGGTTTAAGTGGAGAAAATTATACCGGTCTATTTCATTAAGCAGGTTGTCAGGGTAACTGTTCCAATTGCCATTTCTGCATTAAAATTCTACGATGTTGGAT
Source organism: Pinus albicaulis (assembly GCA_034641835.2). Lineage (NCBI taxonomy): Eukaryota > Viridiplantae > Streptophyta > Pinopsida > Pinales > Pinaceae > Pinus > Pinus albicaulis. The sequence continues at coordinate 75,933 of JAXQQM020078189.1, forward strand.
TTCATCACCAACTAGTGCTTTTAGTGCGGGAATCTACTGTTTGTGTGTGGTTTGACTCCTAGATTTGATCGCACGTGTTCATTTTTTTGTTTTTGCTTTTAGAGACCATAGGTGTGAATTGTGAATTTTAATTGTTAGGTGTGAATTGTGAATTGTTAATTTTAGTTTTAAATTGTTGATAAAATTCACTGAAGTTGAATATAATGGCAACTGTTCCGGAATTTACCAACCAAGGAACCCCTCTTAACGAGATTCCTAGTACTTTTCCTTGCTTTGGAAATGTTGGTCCTCCTTATATGGCTACTTTTTCATTACCTGGATTTACAATAGGTTTACCGATATGGTTATTTTCAACTTCATTGGCCCTGAATACTCCAATTGTTCCACCTCAACCGGATGCTTCACCTCAACAGAGTTCACCATCTCAACATCACCAACCTCATGTTGACCCTTTACCTTCTTCGCCCGATATTTATTCCTCCCTTTCTTCCTCTTCTCTTGGTAAAATCCTTGACGCTAGTAACTAGGTGGCTAATAAGAAGAAGAAAGGGAAGAAGAAGAAGAAGCAAGATAAGGAAGAAGTCAACCAGTCAACCATGGCTGTAAGTGTTAGTAGTGTTGAGGAAACCTCCAACATGCATCGTAAACCCAAATTCCCTTGCAAGCTTTGTAAGGGTGACCACTTCCTTATCAATTGTCCTGGTATTCCTAAGGTCTTGGAAGTATGGTCAGAAAAATCCGATCAACTTACCGTTGATCCATCAACTAGTGATTGTCAGGTTCTTGGGAAAAAGGGTAAAGTTAGGTTTCATTGTAGGTTATGCAAAGGGAGTCATCAAACTCACATTTTCCCTCACATGGATGAAGCCTCAAAATTGTTGGAAAACCTTACTATTCCATAGCAATAACTTCCAACTGGTTACCGTCAACTTTCTCCCAACCTATCGTCAACTAACGGAGTGATTGATATAATTCCAAGTACAGTCAATCCCACTCTTCCATTGGAGAGTGCAACTCATATCACTCAAATTGATGATCCATTAGTTGATCAAGTGGTCGACTCAATTTCCCATCCAGTCGATCCCACTCTCCCTATAGAGAGTGAAATTCATACCGCTCAGGTTCTTCTTGTTACATCAGATTCTTCTACGCCAAGGGGCATTTCACCTGTTCCTACAGAACCCCCTCCAAGTACTGAGGTCTTCTATTTTTATTGGAATAGACTGACAGAACCGTCTTCCTTCCTCCATCCCTTTCCAAATAATTGTGCAAGCTTTTCGTAAGAATGTATGCCGCACACATGTAGATGAAGGTGCTTCTGTTAGTATTTTATCCTCAACTACTTGGAAAGCTTTGGGTTCCCCTCAGCTTGTGCCTGTTACTCAGAATCTAAAAGCTTTTAACAAAACCATTAGTGAACCTTTAGGGATCCTTCCTAAGTTTTCTATTACTTTGGAAGGTAAAACTGACTATATTGATCGTATGGTAGTTCGAGGCCCTTTGGATTTCAATTTACTCCTTGGGTGAGACTATGTCTATGCAATGAAATTTGTCGTATCGACACTCTTTCGCGTGATGTCTTTCCCTCACAATGGAAACATTGTGACTATTGACCAACTTTCATTCACTAGTCTTGATTTGACTACCAATAATCCGACACCCATAAATGTTCCTTATACTAAGGTGGTATCTACCCCGCCACGGGTTAATTATGTAGCAACCAGTCCCATGTTTTTGGTTACCGATGCAAGCTAGCCTCTCATTTTTTGCTCGACTTCCTTTGACTTACATCTGGTAATTGACATGGAAAGCTCTATGGGATTATTTGAACGCGATGTTCCTATCCCTTTTGAGTCCCTTGACATGTGTTCCTTCCAGAGAATTGTTCTTCCATTTGATGAAGACCTTTTGGAAGCCATGATCGAGGAGTGTCCCTTGACATGTCTTTCTTCCAGTTGGAAGCCATGACAAGGTCACTCTAGAGGAAAGTTCCTTTTACTATGTCAACCTCGCTAAAAAATGAATCAGCTCATCAAGAGGAAAGTTCCTTTTACTGTGTCAACCTCATTAAAAAATGAATCAATGGGTCATGAGGATAGTTCCTTTTACTGTGTCAACCTCGTTAAAAAATGAATCAGTTGGTAAGAGGAAAGTTCCTTTTAACTGTGTCAACCTCGTTAAAAAATGAATCAGTTGGTCAGAGGATAGTTCCTGTTACTGAGTCAACCTCGGTAAAAAATGAATCAGGTATGAGGATAATTATTTTCCTATGTCAACCTCGTTAAAAAATGAAACAAACCCATGAGGACAGTTCTTTTCCTGTGTCAACCTCATTAAAAAATGAATCAGTAGGTTATGTAGGTAGATTTTAGAGATTAGATATGAGGATAGTTCTTTTACTGTGTCAACCTCGTTAAAAAATGAAACAGATCCATGAGGACAGTTCTTTTCCTGTGTCAACCTCATTAAAAAATGAATCAGTAGGTTATGTAGGTAGATTGTAGAGAGTAGATATGAGGACAGTTCTTTTACTATGTCAACCTCATTAAAAAATGAAACAGATCCATGAGGACAGTTCTTTTCCTATGTCAACCTCATTAAAAAATGAATCAGTAGGTTATGTAGGTAGATTAGAAATAGTAGTTTATGAGGATAGTTCCTTTTACTATGTCAACCTTGTTAAAAAAGGAAATAGGTCACCATGAGGATGGTTCTTTTCCTGTGTCAACCTCGTTAAAAAATGAAACAAATCCTCTCCTAGTGAATTCGATTCTTTCATTTGATCTTGTAAATGAACCTTCATTCCATCCAGCTATTAGTAACTAGTAATCTACTTAGTTGAATGAAATGAATCTTGGGGGGCATGCGCTCTAGCAAGTTACGCTTGGGGGGCATTAAAACTTATCTCAAGCATGATTTTTCTTTTCATTCAAGCTTGTGTAAAAATGAAACAAACCTATCTCAAGCAAAGTTTTCCTACGTTTCAAGCTTGCGTAAAAATGAAACCACTCTCAAGCACAATTTTCTATTTTTCAAGCTTGTGTAAAAATGAAACAAACCATTCTCAAGCACAGTTTCCTATGTTTCAAGCTTGTGTAAAAATGAAACTTGTCTCAAGAAAAGTTTCTTACCTTTCAAGCTTGTGTAAAAATGAAACCTATTTTGAGTCGATTTTGGTTATTATTTTCAAGGCTCGTTAAACTCATGAAAATCCCGAGCTTATTTTTCTATTTTTCATTCTCATAAAACACATGAAAATGTCAAGTTCTTTCCGTCTTTTCCTGCTCGTAAATTAAATTTAAAGTCGGCCACATGAGTACATTTTTATCCCTTTTTCGAACTTGTTAAAACTTATGAAAAAGCAAAAGCTATGAGTACATTTTTATCCCTTTTTTGAACTCGTTAAAACTTCAAAAAAGCGACACAAGATGAGTATAATTTTATCACTTTTTCGGACTCTTGAAAATTACGAAAAAGTGAAACCCTGAAGTTCTCTTTTTAGCCCTTTTCAGACTCTCTAAATATAAAAATATTGCCGAATACTTGAGTATTCGAACTCGTTAAAAGAAATGAACAGTTGTCCCTTCAGTATAAGTTTACCCCTTTTCCGGACTGAAATGGACTATTAACAAAAAAGGTATACGTTGACTAATCATGGTCAATAGAGTTCTCTCTTGTATTATTTTATCCTTTTTCGGGCTTGAGAGAGTAAATTTATGAAAAATAACACCCACGAAGTTTCCTTAAGTTTTTCTTCTGACTCCCTAAAATTGAAAAACACCGAGTTTCTCCTATACTGGACTTGTTAAAATTTAAAAGTAAAGGACCTGTCGATTACAAACAGGAACGGACCACTCCTTCTTAGGGTTCGAGTTTAAACTATGTTGGACTCATCCAAAGGATGAGCTTATAAACAAGAAAATGTTATCCTCCTCAAGCTTGTCAAAAATAAAGAGGTACTTACCAGAAATGTGGGGGAAAAAGAGAGAAAATGAATCCATTTGTTGCACTTTGATTTAAAAGCAATATACCACTCTTGAACACGACACTATTTGTCACACTTCTACCTGGGCTGGGAAAATCCTTTGCCTATCAGTTAATCAAACCACATTGAAAGACTTCAGCTGGTTTCTGGGTATTAGCTTAGGGCAATTGTTACCAAACCATCTGCAGTGTCGTTATGTGTTCAAGAGGACAGTCAAACAAACCATTCATCTACAAACATTTGTCTCCATTTGCGTTGACCATCCCTGAGTCAGTCCTTGAAAAAAATTTCTTCAAAACATGATATATGGATTTTTGTCGTGAGCTTGCTTACGACGGATCACTTTCTATCGACGACAACTCATCATCTAGGAAGTTGATCTAGAATCTGTCAGTACCTTGGAATCTACATGCCTTAATGGCAGGTTTCTCGCCTTTGATGACAGGTTGCATCATTGACCTTCGATCGAACGATTCCATGAAATGTTCGACTTCAGATCACTTATTCACATTTCATGGATTGTATTGAGTACTTTGAGAGCCATTTTCATTGGTGGTTTCTCTCACACTTGTTAATAGTTCACATCATTGACTGGTAATCAAGTGGGTTCTACCATGTTCGACTTCGACACATTTAATCCCATGGATAGAATCGTACTAGTTCGGGAAGCAGAAATCAAGACCTTGGATCTAGTTTCCACCATCCAGGCTGCAAGGAGTTTTATTATTCACTATGCAGTAGACTATTCATTACAGATGGTTGCGTCCATGTTGTGTCTACACTATTGATGTAATATTAAAATAATTTATGTATCAGAACAAGTTTAGTTAGTTTTTGATCTAAGTATGGGAATGCCTACCTCAGTGATGATACACACACACACACATATATATATATATATATATGTTTGGCATTGAATTTTTTTACAGGATTCCGATTGGGGTGTCCACAAGCTAATCCTTGAAATGATAAAGCACTTCACTCTTCGAATTATCTCAGACTTCACGCTTTATGGGGCAATTTGTTACACATTATTTTGTCACCATGATATTTTACTATCTATATGGGTTCATCAATACCTATATAATGCTCCCTTAGAGGTCTAAAACCCTAAAGTTCCTAAACCAAGTCTTGGATTTGGAAAAAAGCTCATAAAAATCATAAAAACCCTAGTTCCGCACTTTTCCTAGCCATTACTTGTGGTACCGCACCTTTTGTGAAGGAAAACTACGGTACCTATCGCACGTTTTGTGTATTAAAACTGCGGACTCCCGTAAAAGGTAAAATGAGCGGAAAAGTAAGTTCTAGAAGCCCTAATAGAATATTCTCCCAGCTGGAAGCTTCTAGAAGGTGTTATCTGGTCGAAGCCTTACTCCCTCCATTTATCATGAACATTCATTCCTTCATAAAAGGAGCCTATTCCTTGGATTTTGGAACTTAATCCCTTGATAAGGGGACTCTATCCCTTCCATTTTGGATTTGTAACCACTTTCCTTCTCCTATAAATTGAAGCTTTGGTTCAGTTTCAAGGGTACGGACTGAGATTGAAGAAGTTAGACTTTGAGAATTTTTTAGGAGAAATGTTGTAGAAAATCAGACTCTCTTAATTGATCATTATCTAGGAATGATTACACACCCATGTGAATTTTAGCTGAGAGAGTGCAAAGCTTGTCAGAGTAGAGGAAACACCTGTTCCAGACCCCAGAAAGACCTGTACAACATCAAGGCAGACACGGTTGTAAGGCTGTTTCTTCATCAAAGATAATACGAATGGATCCTGTTTTCTCAATGAGTTCTTTAATTAAATAGCTTGTTTATCATGTTTTATCAATGAGTTATTTAATTAATTAGCTTGTTTCTTGAATTCCTTGATCATCTTGATAGATATATGATTCGTGAATTAGTTTATACTATGTAGGTGCTATTGATTTCTTCCATGTTTGTGATTTCAGATCGTTGAAGACGACTCTTTCAAGCAACTAGAAAGAAGATCATTACGAACAGCATTGGAATATAGGTAGGTTTTCAAAACCCTTGTTGTAGCTAATTCTCAATCAAATATTATCTAGACAAAATAGTTTTTGTTTGTCTGTTTGTTGCTAGTTGTCCGTAGGACACTTAGGAGGTCTGTCTTGTTAGCAATAACGACTTATCCGTCCAACAAAAGGCGCTCACCAGGAGAAAATTCGAATTCCATAGAGATAGGATCGGGGTGAAGGATAATCCCTTTCTTGTTGAGATGGAGTGTTTAGATTCAACAAGATGATGATCCTAGTGAAAATTAAGCACCTTCACTAGGTGGAGCCCACGGGTTATTTTTAGGTGTATGTCTATTTTTATAATGGTGAGAATATTATAAAATTAGCAAGATGATGATTCTAGATGGTTTAGCAAATTCTATCTTTAGATGAGTTTCTATTTTTAGAAGATGGGCGAAGTCTATTTATAGATCACAAATCTAAAAATAGAATGCATGTTGATTATTATTAGCCCTTAATGATAATCAGACAATAAATTATAAATTATTCTCTTGGAGCAATTAATTTTAGTTAATTGATGTGGAAACCAGTTAGCTGAAGGAATTACGCATTCCAAGGTTGTTTGGTGACTCATGCATGATGGGCTTCGTTATAACTGATTGTGGCAGAGTTGTAACAAAGTTGTAACGGAGTTGGAATAGTAGTTATGAGAGTTGTTAGTTAGTTTAACTCAGTTAAGTGAGTTAAAATCAGTTGTGCTAGTTGTAACTAAAGATACACTAGTGAAATATGAGTGAATTAGTTATTTAATTAATTCACAAGTAGTTTCTTACTTGCAACTAAATAAATACAACATTGAACTACTTACATGTCAGATCCAGTGGAGACCCAGTGGAGAGATAAGTGAAAGGGTGTGTTTAACTATCTTTTGTGACTATAGTGATGCATTCAATGCATCTTTTTAGTCATCGGTAATTTTTGCTATTTTTAGATGACTAAATATTTGCCCTAGATTTCAAAAAGAAGATTCCTGGATATTGTGAGTTTTAGAAATCTCACTGCCTTCATTATCCTTATAACAAATTTTTCACTATTGTACTACTCTGTCATTCCCTGGTTAGACTACCACTCCTAAAAGACTCCTAATGGGCTCATGCCACTCATATTTATCCTATTTTCCCACCCATAACCTCAGCACTCTATTTTTCCTCTGCCTAACCCCTCCACTTTCCATCTAGGATTGCCAAATAGCCTGCCCCTTCTCATGTTCACCAGGTGCCCCAAGAATTTATGGTCTCAAAACTATCTCTGTAGGCTCTTTAGATAAATCAAGTACATTGGATTTTGGATCTTCAATACATCAATTTGTCCAAAAAACTCTGTTTTTTACACTTGAAGACCCCAAGCCAATTTTTCAATCAACGGATCTTTTCACTAGGTCATTAGGGTTTCATAGGTTGTAGGGTTATCTTTGGTGTTCTAAATCGTTGTTTTCCCTGTGTGCTAGAAGCTGAATCAAATGCAAAATATGGTCAGCACCTGTTTGTCCAAGATAAATCAGAAAAGTCTCCAAGCAAGACCTCCTTATCAAGTTCAAGTTCTTCAAAGGGCAACTGTTCATTTTGACATTTCTGCAGGAGTGTCAAGGTGACTATCAACAGAAAAATCGGTAAGGTAAGGAGCCTACTCCTCATTAAAGATATACACAAAAAAATGGAGGAGGAAGGCAGCTTATGTTCAACAAAAATCAAGGTTCCTAAGACTGATTGGGCAGTAGTGTGCCAAGTAAGGAGCCAATGCAGAAAATCACATGGAAGAGGCACACCAAATGAACCAAAAATGGAAGATGTTTCTTAGAAATTATAAATGAAAAAGGGAAAAAGGTGAGGTGAACTAGATAGAAATGAATGAACTTGAAAGGGATATAGAGAACTTAGAAGACAACACTAATTATTCTTCTCAAAAATCCCAGAAACCTAGGGTTTTGGAAATATATTCAAAGAAGGTGAAATGAAGATGATCGGCCTCCATGATGATAGCCATGAAAACAGTAAATAAAGTTTGAAAGGACTTTTGTAGGTGACTTCCAGAATTTTCCAAGGTAAAATGTTTCACTGCCTCAAAGGGAAAGAATGCAAAGATTATCAGTATAAGGAAGGTCAAGCCTTCATTTTCAGTCATTTTCACTCAATGATCAAAGGAGTAAAAGCATAGGGTTGAGTTTCAAGGTGGAAAGCCAAGCTGATCATGAGGTTTTTGTTGTATAATTGAATGTGTCAAACTCCAAAAACATCAGAAAGGGCTAAATCAGTATGTCATGGCACCTGCAAATCAGAAGTGGCCAAAAGGGGAGATAGCATACATGATTGTGAAGGCTATGGTACTTTTCAAAGATGGATTTATCATGCCTCAAGAAAATCAGTGAGAAGGGATGAAACCATGTTTTCAGGTCACCCACACTCAGAAATTCCAAAAGGGGTAAAAAAATGATTTCAACTTCACAATGCAAGAAAAAAGAGGTTTTGTCAATGCTAAGGTAAGGATAGGTCCCTCAAAAATGTTTTAAAGAACTTACCATTATTGAATGAGCTAAAAATATGTGTTAGATTTCAAAATAACAGAGAAGGCAGTTTTTGGTTTTCTGCTATGTCACAATGAGTAAAACAGAACCTCAAAGCTAAAGAAGGACCATTTTAGTTCTCCAGCAAGCTTCCATCAAGAGAATAAGGAGCCACTTAAAATTTTTCAAGTCACTTGCACAACAAATGTCAAAAAGTTGGTAAAAGATAAAGAGACTACAAACATCAGCAAAGTGGGTTTTTCTGAATTAAATTTATCTCCATAGACTATAAAGGGCCTTTTTTACCCTTCACTCAACTCATTGTGCACATACAAAGACATCTAAGAGCATCCAAGGAGAAAATTTTGAGTTTCAGTGAAAATTTTGAACAAGTTGCCTGGCGCTACACGTTCATGCATGTGCTTCGCTTACACCGCCCAGCGCTGCGCGTAGGAAGCCTGACAGGCCTGAACGCGTGCAGGCGCTGTGCTTAGGAGGCCCAACAGGCTTGAAGGCATGCAGGCGTTGTGCTCAGGAGGCTTGACACCCGATAACATGTTCAGGAGCTTCACCTACACCAGAAACCCTCCTCCACTTGAAAATTGCCAAAAAATGATGAAAGGACACCTACAAGCTGCATCGAAGGACCTACAAAGACGTTGAAATTTGGAGGAACTACTCCCAAAAAATGCAGAGTTTTTTCCACCACTCCTTGATCAATATGGTTGTGCTACATCATTTGGAGCAAAAGGGCATACCATGGGAGGTGTTTATTACTCATGAGGTCTTCACAAGCCCATAGCTCCATCATCGACCAAATTTACCCTCATCATCTCATCCTCCTCCCTCTACTCCTCCATCACCTCCTAATGATCATGCCTCGTCATCTACAAAAGTATCCTCTCCTCAAGAAAATATCCCTTCCTCATCTTCTCCTAATGCATCAGATCAAGAAGGAAGTGGCAGTGAACAAGCAAGTGACCATGAGGGTGAGGGTGACAATGAATCAAACCAAGATGAAGATGAGGGTGATGATGAGTCAAGACAAAAGGAAGCAGAAAACATGGAAACAGAGGAAGATGATGACAAGGAAGATGATAGTGGAAATGGATTAAGTAGTGATGAAGAAAAGGTTAGCAATGAAGCAGAAGACATGGAGGTAGATGATAATGAAGATGAGGGAAGTGACAAAGAGACAGAGGATGATCCTAAGGATAATAGTGAGACTAAAATCCCTAATGACAGCCAAAAAGGTGAGGCTCATAGTCATGATAGAGATGAGGGAAAATATGAAGAGAGTAGCCAAGATGAAGATAATAACCATGAAGAAAATGAAGAGGCTAAAGATAGCATAGACACAAATGAAGCAAGCATCAATGAAGAACAAGACAGTCATGATGGTCAAGACAACAGTCATGACAGTCATGAAAAAAGTAAATAAAATGAAGAGGCTGATAGTGGAAATGAAGATCACAACAATGATGAGGTCTTGGAACAGGGTCTCCTATGAGCTGCGAAATTGGTCCAATTTTGAATACTTTTGATTATATTTAGTCTAGCGTAGGGGTTTTGGGGTGGGTCAAAGCCCCAAAATCATTGTAATGGGAAAAAGGGTAAACCAGGGGTCCTAAAACCACAGGTTGTGGACCATAGGAAAGTTTAGGCTAGATTATTATAAATAGAGGAACATTTTGTATTGTAAGGAAGAAGATGAAGAGCTATTGATGCGAACTGTGGTTTAAGATATCTGTTTGGGTTTTTGGGGAAAGGACTCCTGTTGGCTGTGTGCACAGAGATCTAGAGTCCAGCTGTGTGTGGACCTTGATGTTGTGTGCACAAGCTGGGATGGGTATTGTACGAAGGAATTGATGAATTAATGAATAAGAAGGGTTGCTTGAGAGCTGAATCTATGTGTACTGTTTGTGCGAATCATTGGTAATTACTGCATTATGCACATTCTGTGTTTAAGCTGCAAAATATCTATGTAAGTTTGTTTGTTGTATCTAGATCTATTCTTTTCTGTTTCATATAATATTGTGCTACTGTCATAGAAGTATATAATTATAGATCTAGCGCACGTGGATGCGAAAAGGGACCTATCAACCCTACGCAGAAAGAGGCGATCTAGGTATCAAAGGGCTGGACATAGCTCTGCTTGCCTTACCTATCTTTTCTCAGGGTGCGAAAACCTGGTTCCAGCACCCACCCATACTACTTCGAGTGAGACTTTGACCTGCGCAAGCAGGTCACTGCCAAAAGGGCCAGTAGTATAGGTGTTTGTTGGCAAACCTTGAATTCTGAACCTGGGTCAAGACCCCTCGAGTCAACAAATGGTTCCGTTGCTGGGACCTGGAGCATTTTGAGAAAGGGATCGGGTAATGACAAGAGAGTATTGGAAGCCTGAAAGGAAGGAAATTGAGGAGTGATTTGAAAAGCAGATCCAGGAATTTGCGGTAAAAGAAAATCGCAGTGAGAAGTTAATAGCAGAAACGTGGAAAAATAGGTACATTATCATAGAAAGCTACGAAATATTCTTTGTAACATTTTCAATTGAGCTTCAGGAGTGGCTAGCTAGGCTCGTAGAATTCCATAAGTGTTGGAAGGACGAGCGAGTCACTCAGTGGACCCCAGAGCTGATCCAGCAGCTGGAGAGGACTGATAATACTATTACACGCACAGTAGATCACTGGGTGGACAGTGTGCTAGGAGGATTTGTGACAGAATTTTCCATTGATCAGTTTTTCTCCTACTCTGAGGCCGAACGACGATTCTTTAAAGGGTTCCGGAGCAAATTTCTGAAGACATTACCATTGCTGATTAAGATATTACTATGTGAAAAGAGCATTATGTGTAGTCATACCGACTGAATGACCTCGGATCTAGACAAGAGTGCGACGCGCAGTGGTAAATACTATCGGACCAACCTCGACGGGGGGAGATCTGCTTATAACCCCTTGCGAAAACCAGCTGCGCAAGACCCCCCGGCTACACCACCGCCCAGGCTGCACAAAAGTAAGAACTCACCCATACCACCACCCCCGCCGGACAGTGGTATGGTTGTGCACCCGAGACTACCTACCTTCAATGGGGTAGGGGATGAGGATATGGACTGATTTTGGTTTGTTGCAGACTCCGTCTGGACTGCGAAAAATGTGACAAAAGATACGGTGAAGAGGACACAGTTGTCCCTAGCGTTTGAGGACAGGGCATTGGACTTATATATGCGATACATTTCCCAAAACAGGAGTGCATCTATTCAAGGTATCAAAGATGCCCTGAAGCAACAGTTCCGGAAGCCAAAATCTTACTCTCAGTTGGTAGCAGAAGTTAAGGACTTCAAGCAAGGTGCGTATGAATTTGTGTGGAAGGCTGATCAGCGATTAAAGAAAGCAATCAGGGAAGGAGGGTTTGAGTATGACGATAGAAAACATATGAAATGTTTCATCGCTATGCTGCTACCCCACCTACGTACGCTAATGAGTCACCAATCCTTTGAGTCGCAGGAAAAAGCTGCGGAAGTTTCAATGAAACTAGAAGCTGCACCCAGAGAAGATACTTCGGTAGGGGTACATCAAATTCAGGAGTAGCTTGGAGCTATGCACATGGAAATTCAGAACCTGCGAAAGGAGTAAGGAAAAGAAGCCCGCGCAGATCTATGGTGCATACGATGTCGGGTAACTGGCCATACGAAGGATCAGTTCCCTCTATTGGCAGATTACATGCAGGTAGGAGGACCTAGTCTGGTACACCCAGGAGCAAGTGGGGAACACATCCTGTCACGACCAAGCTCAAGCGGACCTACACTGTGGTGCGATGACTGTCGTGTAGCAGGGATGCATGATATGAACCATTTCCCTCGGCTAGGTGCATATGTCCCAAAACTAAAGCAACAGTGGTGTAGGTTCTGCCGATCGGTGGGACACGATGAGCAGAACTGTCGCACTTACGACTTAACGATAGATCGTGGGAACTTGTATAGGGTACAATCAAACCCTGTGTCGCCAAGAACTTTCGCGAGCTTCGGAGGCTCTCCAGCAAGGGGCAGAGGAGGTCGGGGAGGAAGCGCAAGACGAGGCCGTGGGCAGATAATCTGTTATAACTGCGGGGAGGTAGGACATTTTTCCAGGGACTGCCCAAATCCCACCAGGAAATCGTGCAAATATTGTAGACAGCTGGACCATGTGGTTGAATATTGCCCAATTTTAATAGCCAAGACGTAGGAAAAACAACCTACCCTTACGCAAAATGTGCAAAGAGTTAAAGCCAAGCTAAGAAACATAGACCCGAGTGTGAAAGTCATAACACGAAGCGAGATGGTCACCCAAGGAGAAAAGGAAGCACCTGCCAGGGATCCTACGACCTCTCAGGAAGGATTGAAAATCAGCAAGTGACAAGAAACAATAGCAGCTACTGCACAGATGCCGACACACCTCAAGATAGAGGAGGGGGTTGAGCCCTTTCTGCAGGCGTGTCTAAAGCTACTATGTAACCCACAGGCTGTAGCGAACCTTCAAGCATTAATGCATAGCTGCGCAGCTCAGCCCCATCCGATTCCCGGGACCAAGGATGTACACAAGCTATACAAATATAAAAAATGCACCGGAAGAGAAATGCGGTTGACTGCGCAGATTGGTGACTACGAGATGGATCGATTTATTTTAGATCTTGGATCAGATGCGAACGTATTACCAAAGAAAACATGGCAACGAATGGGAGAGCCTAAATTGGAATGGTCCACCATCCAGCTACGCATGTCAAATCAACAAAAGATCATCCCTCTGGGAAGGCTTCCAAAAGTCATGGTAGATATCGCAGGGGTAAAAGTCCTAGCTAACTTTGAAGTAATAGAAATTGTGGAAGATGCGAATCCTTACCTTGCACTCCTAGGACTAGACTAGGCTACAAATATGGGGGGTGTCATCAATCTCAAAAAGCGCATCATGGTGTTTGAAAATAATGGTACGCACATAATAGTACCACTAGATCCTGCAGAAGGTGTGCGGTATATAGAGCCAGCACGCGACGAGGAAAAAATAGATCACATTTACAAATTGACTACGCAGGACGAAGACTGGATTAACCCCACAGCGGAAGGAGTACTCTACTAGGAAAAGGACAGTGAATGCTTTTCCAACTTTGATGGGGAACTTGAGAATTAGCAAGGCCGGTTGCATGAGGTTTCGGCGCTACGATTTCTTCGGGTCACAAGGAACTTCCGCTGCATCTCCACCGAGGTAAGAGACCTTCCCTACCTTGAGGATGCGGGTGACATTAAGGAGTTTTTACGCGCATTCGAAGCCGAAGTTCCCATGGAACGCAGGCTAGGAGCACTTCCGCTAGCCCTGCGTGAAGCGTCTGCGCGTTGGTGGGATACGCATGGGCTGGTATTCTGCACTTGGGAGGAGTGTCGGGATAAGATGATCCTATGATTTGGAGCCCCAACTAGAAGAAAAATCCAGAGTTTCTTTGGGTCAGAGGACCTATGCAGATATTTACTGGCATGGGAAACACAATGGTGCGATAGGACCCCAAACGAACAAGGTCACTTGGTTATCCATGACCTAGGCTTGCGTCCAACTACGTGGTATTTAGATGCGGAGCTGCACCAATACATGCGCAATTGGGAGAATTTGCGGGCTGAGTTTCTGCGAACATTTAAGGTGGCAGATGGTACAAGGATGCTCGATGCAGCTCTTCCGCACACAGACGCCCTGACCAAGGGAAAAGCACGCTTGTCAAGAGGTACGGTGGCCAAGTTGCTAGAGGGGTACCTGGATCGTATTACAAAACACCTAGTATCGGCTTTAATTTGGGGTACACGAGAAACATGCAGGCGTCATCAAAAATCTGTAAATTCATGGGAAAGCCCTCAAGTACAAATAACAACTGTCATACCGTTGCACTTTGGTGAGAAGGGAACCTTACCGTTACAAAAAATGGGTGGTTGGCCATCAATACGAAAATTTATGGTGAGTTTGTTCCAGACGATCGGTGGTAAGTTTCATGTATGGTTTACTCTACCGTGACAGTATAAGGTCAACAGGATAAACTTGCTCAGGGCTCTATATTGTCTCTGTACCTTGCCTCTGATAGTCTCCTACCTTCTTATTGGGATCTTTAACGTTTTCTGGGAATCCTGTCCTTTTGTTGCTATGGCAATCCCTAACCCACTGAATGCTTCAGCACCTACCAGTTCAACGCCTGTAGAAATCGTGTTGAGAGGGTTTGGGGATGCTGAGATTGATAAAATGATTGGCCTTTGGCTCCCTGCAGGGATAATTGACTTTGAACCCCATGCAAAGAGGCACCACAGATGCACGATGAGATTTCCTGACCTTTACAACCCTGGAATGATCACAGGACCCAGCCGGATGGCCTCGAACGATACCACGAAGGAGGGTACGCAATTGCCACAGTTTTCCACCAACACTAATGCAGTCAAGTCGCAACTAGTCCTACGCACGGAAGGGACGAAGTGATATAGGGATACGCTGTGACTTCTCTGTAGTTCTATACTACTGACATATTTGTTCGCTTCCTCACACTACCATGGTTGGCGACCACACCCCGACAGCTACAGACCTACAAATAGACTTGGCGCGGCTACCCCTTGAAGTATTACAGGATTTATACACTGTTGTGTTTCAAGAGATCCATAACTGTGACTGAACTGCATGGCAGCAGTGTGAAATACCCCCGAAATTTTGGGCACAACGAGTTGCATTGATCACGGAAGCAACGAATATTATTAAGGAACAACTTACTCTGGGCACTCAGTTGGTCGAGGCAGCTATGCAGCTCTAGACAGCAATCTGATTCAACCCCATGCTTCAGCATGTCCAGGAAGACTTATGACAGACAGAGGCTACTTTCGATCAGGTCGAAACTACCTTTCCTTCCCTTGTCCTTGCACGACGTCTATCCCTCTTAAAAACTCGCAACACCTTCATAGACACGATTGCAGATCTCTGTCGCGCCAAGCACGTCGTTAGGAAGCGCTTGAAACCATGGGGCGATAATGCCTTCCAGATATCGCAGGGTGCTTATAATGCCATCGCACGCCTCCACCGGATATTGGAGCAGGTTACCATGGCTCCGGAAGACCCTGCCTCCTTGAAGCTTGTCAATATCGCACAACAAGCTGCTGCCCAAGGTCAGGAAGAGCTCCCTCCGCTCATCATCGCTTTCAATACCTTGCGTGTGCAGATAGTGACCGCACCACCACAGTGACTCAGGACAAGTCACAAGATTGTGTTGGGGGACTGTTGGAACAAGGTCTCCTACGAGCTGCGAAACTAGTCCAATTTTGAATAGTTTTGATTATATTTAGTCTAGCGTAGGGGTTTTGGGGTGGGTCAAAGCCCCGAAAGCATTGTAATGGGAAAAAGGGTAAACTAGGGGTCCAAAAACCACAGGTTGTGGACCATAGGAAATTTTAGGCTAGATTATTATAAATAGAGGAACATTTTGTATTGTAAGGAAGAAAATGAAGAGCTATTGATGCGAACTGTGGTTTAAGATATCTATTTGGGTTTTTGGGGAAATGACTCCTGCTGGCTGTGTGCGCGGAGATCTAGAGTCCAAATGTGTGCGGACCCTGCTGCTGTGTGCGCAAGCTAGGGTGGGTATTGTACGAAGGAATTGATGAGTTAATGAATAAGAAGGGTTGCTTGAGAACTGAATCTATGTGTGCTGTTTGTGCGAATCATTGGTAATTACTGCATTATGCGCATTCTGTATTTAAGCTGCGAAAGATCTGTGTAAGTGTGTTTTCTGTATCTAGATTTGTTCTGTTCTGTTTCATGCAATATTGTGCTACTTTCATAGAAGTATATAATTATAGATCTAGCGCACGTGGATGCGAAAATGGACCTATCGACCCTGCGCAGAAATAGGCGATCTGGGTATCACAGGGCCGAACACAGCTTTTCTTGCCTTACCTATCCTTTCTTAGGGTACGGAAACCTGGTTCCAGCACCCACCCATACTACTTTGGGTGAGACTTTGACCTGCGCAAGTAGGTCACTGCCAAAAGGGCCAGTAGTATAGGGGTTTGTTGGCAAACCTTGAATTTCGAACCTGGGTCAGGACCCCTCGAGCCAACATGAGGCAAGAAACTACAATGAGGAACAAAATGAAAGTGAAGAAATCAATGAAGAGGCCAATAGTGAGGCTGATGTTGAAGGTAATGAGGAAAGTAGCAGTCAAGGTAATTAGGAGGAAGACATGGAAACAAATTATGGAAGCCATGATCAAGACACCAAAATGATCACAATCAAACCTCTTCCAATGACATATCAAAGAGGACAAAGGCTTGTGTTTCTTTCCTCTAAAAGTTAAGGTACCATGCCATCCACCTCAGCTAAGAAGCTTGATAAAGGCAAACAAAAGGTGAAGAAAGGTAAGCATGAGCTTGACATCATGGACCTTGACAGTGAAACTGAAGATAAGGAGAGGGCCACTAGCATACTGCTCCAAAGCAAAGATGTAGAAATTAGGGATCTAGAGGGATGCCTCAGCATGGCCATTTATAACATTGACTACTATAAGAATTAAAACAAGCAACTGAAGAAGGCAAAGAGAGATCTTGATCTCCAAAGGAATATGACCAAGCATTATGCCCGAAGAAACCAAATTGCAAGGGCTAAACTCAAAAAGGCCCATGCCAAAATAAAAGAACTCAAAGAGGAAAAAGACCAAGAAAACCTTGGAATATTGGATGAAGCTTCTCTACAGACCTCTCAAACCCCATAAGGAAGACATCCACCAATTTTGGGAAATTTTTGACAAATTTTGGGTTTTTGCAAATTTTGAAGCCTCTAGGCGCAACACCCTTGGTGCTAAAATTTCACCTAAGGCATCCTCAGGAGGGAAAATTTTCATTTTTGGAATCTTCATCTCAAGTACAGCATGCTCACAAAATTTTAGAGCATTTGGAGCATTTTTGTCCCCTCAAAAGGGTCAAAAACACCCTATATTTCACCTTTCTGCCTCATTTTCAGGCCTAGCGCTGCGCCTAGAGAAATTTTTGGAGATTTCCTTTTTGGATAGGTTAATGAATCCCAATCAGAAAACCATGGGAATTTTTGGAAAGTAGACTCAGCAGTCTTTCTATCGAGCCATCACGGAGCAAAATTTGACATTAGGAAGCTCATCAAATATTGGCTACAAGTGGGCCTAGTTTTCCTATGCATGTGCTACGCCTTCAGACCTCACTGCTGCACCTTTGATGTGAAAAAGTCAACAAAACACACTGAAATATATTTTCAAGATTTTTTGGGCAAATCACTCCAGAATTGGTTGAGGAGTTATGATTATGTTATCTTTCATTTATTAGCTTAGATATTATGTGCCTTGGGCCTTGCATGGCCTCTTTGGACATAAATGACATTTATGGTGTATTTATGGTTTCTAGAAGCCTCTTAGGGTTTCCACCTCCTCTTTTGCTGGTTAAATAGAGCATGGAGGTCTTATTGTATAGGGTGGGCCTTTGATGACTCTTGGGGGCAATACATAGTTTTTTTGGGAGATTGAAGAGAAATTGGTGTTGTGGAATTTGTGGATGGCTTGTTTTGATTGATGATGGAGAAGACTTGCTTACAGGATCCCTGTGCATGGTTAATGGTGATGTGCTTCTATTCAGTTCTTGTTTTCTTATGCATCATTTTGTTACATCCTTCTATATTGCATTAGGACAAACGTTGTTGAGTCTCAAAAGTGTTTTCCATATTCATACATATTTGCATTACGTCATAACCATTTAGCTCTTATTTCATAGCCATCTGACCTAAAACCCTACATCAAGTAACCATTTTCGTAAATATATGGGTTAGGATCCTTGTTTTCCAAAGTTATTTATTTTATGTATTTAAAGTGAATTTATGATTAGAAACTAGAAAATTAACATAGTTTCATATATCTATATATGTGTTATGAGTTTTGTGACATGTGTAGGTCAAAAGGAGACTTCTAAAAGACCCTTATGTGGCACTCTAAGGCCAAATTCGAATTTGGTTGGAGAAGATTATGGGATCAAGAGGATATGTGTCTCACTTCCTTGTTGTATTGAAACTCTAAGAGGATATGTGTCTCACTTCCTTGTTGTATTGAAACTCCAAGAGGATATGTGTCTCATTCCTCAAGTTGTGTTGAAACTCTAGAAAGACATGTGTCTTATCATTTCCTATTTTGATTGTAACTCTAGAGATGGAGGGAGAGATTCATGGACTCCCATTAATGAGATGTCTCATCATATTTTGTATAAATAGGAGAAGCTTTCTCCTATCATAGGTAATGAGAAAGTAATGAGGAAGTAATGAAAAAGTAGTAGAGAAGTCTTTTGTAACAAAGTTCAATATGGAATGGGATGTAGATTTGTGAGTTCTTTTTAATAGAGAAATTCAGTTCTTTGATGTTGTTTTGATTACAACTTTAAGGAGCTGAAGGACTTCACCAAATTGGTAGCAGAGGGCCCCTGCTATCCAAGGAGGCTTTTACATGTTTTCTAGATAAGTTGCTTTCAAGTCTGTTTTGTCATATTTCCTTACTTAGATTGCTTTCTGAAATCATAGCTTTTAGCATAATTTTTCATGGCAGCCCGGGCATTTGCATATCTTTTGACTAATGACATGGAATCAATATTGTTCTGCTGTTAATTTATTTTTTCTCTTAGTTTTTGTTTAATTCCGGTATTGCTTTGTTTATTTCGGTCTTGCACATTTGCTTCAGTAGTTAGATTTAAATATATTAAATTGCTCATATCATTTTCAGTTACCTCCGAAAGCCACAGCTGGACTGATGGTGAGGGATTGTATTATGAAATGTGTAGTTTGATATTAGTTTCCTTTCTGCAAATTTAGATATATTAAACTGCTCATAACATCTTCAGTTGCCTCCGAAAGCCACAGCTGGACTGATGGTGAAGGATTGTATTATGAAATGTGTAGTTTGATATTAGTTTCCTTTCTGCAAGTTAGATATATTAAATTGCTCATAACATCTTCAGTTGCCTCCGAAAGCCACAGCTGGACTGATGGTGAGGGATTGAATTATGGATGTGTAGTTTGATATTAGTTTCCTTTCTGCAAATTAGAAATATTAAATTGTGCATGACATCTTCGGTTACCTCCGAAAGCCACAGCTGGACTGATGGTGAGGGATTGAATTATGAATGTGTGGTTTGATATTAGTTTACTTTCTGCAAGTTAGATATCAGTTACTCAAGTTGTTTATGGTTACTTCCGAAAATCATAGCTGGACTAATGATGAGGGATCAGAAGACAAGTTGATGTAATTTGATTTAGATTTACTTTATTGCAACTTTTAGATTTCTTTCAGCATAGTTTCTTTTGTGTTTAGACAGCAGCAAGAATAGTTTGGTTTCATGCTCACTAGTTCACTGTTTTGATTTATTAGATTAGCGGCACCTTTTTCATTTCAGTAGCACATTTTCATTTCCTTTCAAGTTTTGTCATTGTATGTTTCAAATTCCTTTTTCAGTTTCAAGTTGGTAAATCATTATAAAGGACATCATTTCCTTGAATATTCATAACCATACTTGTCTTTTAGAATTTCCATCTCACATTAGGAAACCAACCAAGATCAATAAAAATCCAAAAACGACAAAAAAGTAAGAGATAGGTTATCTTGCACATATAGTGCGCCACACTTCGTCAGCTTACGAATCCCTGGTTGATAATTTATGTTAGCAATTTAGGACACACTAAATTGACCAAACAACGTTTTAGACTAAGAAATTTTTTTCAAAGGCACCTTAGCTCTGTTTGTTCTTCACTTCCTCTAGGTTTTCCTCTACTAGGTCAGTTTAGAGAGTTATTAGTTGCTCTCTAGACCCACCCAAGCTTGTTTATCTTATGAATGATTTAATACAGTAGATATCAAAGATTTTTTATGGTTATTCCTTCTTATTTGATGTCACTAAAACATTGTTCTTAAGATCTTTCTTTGGAGTATCACTAATTAGGCTTTGCCAAAGAGGTTATGTTTTGATCATGCCCTTTGTCCATTCTTGAAAGGTTGCTTTGGAGGTCTGTATCGCTATGATCAATGATGTTTAGTATTTCCCTCTTCTTTGATCTATGTTATGTCTCTATCTTAAATGTTTTCTAACCTTGAAGGTGAAATCACTAGAAGTTAAATAAGTTTCTTGCCTTCTATATTTCACTGGATTGTTTGTCTTAAATGCTTATTTTCTTGAGTTTAATCAAAGAATTATTGTTTTTCCCTATCTTATGATTACTTCTTTATGCTTAATAGTGTTAAAGGCCCTTCTTATTAAAGTATTTGACAAATGATTCTTAACTTCCCTTTGCCCTACTTTGTTCACAAACTTGATGTTCATTTCATCTCACACAAACCTTGAAAATCCATTTGACCATGTTAGATTTTCCCTGTGATGCACCCTGATTCATTTTTTAACTTTCCATGACTTTTATAAACTCCATAGCTCAATGACTTGAATATTTACTCACTCCATATATTCTACTTGATCATCTACCGAACCCAAACAAACAAACAAACCCTAAACTTAACAAGTAGCCTAAAATCAAACCCTAAAAGCAAACAAGTTCACATCCGTTGCATAAAATAGAGAGAGCCCTCTCTAAGTCCAGGAAGGCTAGGTCCTAGGAATCCAAAGACTGGTTTGATGTTACCCTGTGCATTTTGTCTTTCCAATCTGCCAAGTCAAGAGAACCTAACCTAATGGTGATCACAGTGGGACATTCTAAGTAATTAACAAGCTTATACATCCTTAGAGAATTCAGAATCCCTTATCAAATAGTATCTATTGATTTATCGACACCTCATCACCTAACATAATGGCGATCACGGTGGGACCTCTGAGTCAGTGACAATCTAAGTTATTCCTTAGGACCTCAGAGACTCACAAATATCCTTAAATTTGCATTCAGTTGTTGATGGTGGAAAACAAGTACATATCCTCAAAACAACAAACATCATCTACCTAGTGACTTCCCTAGTCTTCAGTAGCACTGTTGACCCCACTAGTTCTCATAGAATCCCTTGGGAATGCATTAAAAAATCCCAATCATGCTGATGGTGGAAAAAAAAATTGATTTCATCCACCTGGTGACTCCACAACTCTCAATAGACCTAAAGACTCCACTGGTAGAAGACTCTAGATTGGTTGAAAAGATTCAATGATCCTTTTTTATTTACAAATATGGATCTAAGGATACAAAGTAGATATGCTCCAATGAACAGAGATCACATCCCTAGGTTCCACACAAAATTCCTCAAAGAGATTGGTTTTCAAACCTGCCTATGTCTCAATATGAAAGAGTTGATGACCCCTTGTTACATCTCATCAAATTTCATATACATGTATGGAGGTTAAAGGTTAAATGGCATGAAGACTGCCTCATGAAAATGTTCATGGGAACATTAGAAGGTAAGGCAAGAGAATGGTATGAAGGCCTAGGTCCTGGCACCTTATTTTCTTTGAAGAATTTCCACAAGGTATTTTATGAAAACTATAAAGAATATTGCCCATCTCTGTCATTATCTGAAGATTTTTGTGACCAATTTGAAGATCTCATTCAGTACCTTGTAAACATTGATGAAGATTTGGGAAATTGGCATCCTAAAAGCCTATTAGAAGCAGTTCATGAGTTTCATTCTCAAAACATCTATTATGAAATCCAAGAGGAGGTCGTTGAGGATGAAATCAGTCAGGAATTTGTTGTAGTCCCGTGATTTGGCAGATTGGCATACCAAGTGACAAGGAAACATCAAAAATAGTATTTAGAGCTCTAGGACCTAGCCTTCCTAGTCTCAGAGAGGGATCTCTCAATTGTTTTCAAAGGTGTGAGCTTGTTTGCTTTTAGGCTAGTTATGAAGCATGAGTTTGTTTGATTTTTTGTTGGACATGATGATCTAGGCAGCATAGATAGAAAGGGTAAATCTCTAAGTCATTGGGAAATGGAGTCAAGTGGAAGTTGTAACAAGTTTGTAAAGGGATTAGGAGTATTAAAGGGAAAATCTAACTTGGCCAGTGGATCTACTAGGTCTTTCAGGTGAAATGAAATGGACATCAATGGTTTAGAATGAAAAGTAGAACTAAGGGCAATTAATAATCCTTAATTATATGTATTCTCAACAAAGGGACTTAAAACATTATTTGAACATGAAGAGGCATTCCATAGACAGGGCTAAACATAAATTCTAGAAACCACACTTCAGCAAATAATAATTCCAAGACAAACTTCTCCAATGAAATATAGAAGGTGAGAAACTCATTTAAATTCTAGTGATTTCACCTTCAAGGATAAGAAAACATTCAAGATTCACAAATAACTGCATTCATAGAAGAGAGAACTCCTAGACATCTTTGATTACAGCTATAAAGACCTTCAAAAAAATTATTCAAGAAGGAACAAAGGGTATGATCGGAACAAAACCTCTTTGGCAAACTTTAAACAATGGTACATGGAAGGGAGACTTCAGAAAAAAAATTTTAAGTGGCAGCAAGTAAGCAGGGAAAACCATAAATCATTCTTGAGACCAACTTTATTGAGATGTTTAAGAAATAAACAAGCATAAGAGTTTTAAAGAGAAATTAAGAATTCTCTAGAATATCTTAGCAGAAGAAAACATTAAGACAGTGAAGAGTAAACAGAACTAAGGTGCTTTCAAAAGACATTTCTTAGCCTAAAAATTTTACTCTGCTGCAACAGAGAATGATGCAACATAATGAAACAAGAAATAACAATAACAGATTTAGAGTACTTCACCAACAACCAAGCTCAAGGATCCAATGACAAAGCTTTCTCCATTAACAAATAGGTCAAGACATCCACAAGTTCCAGAACATTAATTTATTTTTAACTTCAGCAGAGCTATGTATTACTTCAAAGAGTAACTAAATGCCAACGATACAATGAGTTCCAACACAGTATTTATGCTGCAAATGAGGAGGTGGAACTGATCTAGGGTTCAAGTGTTATTAATTACAGAGTAAATGTATTCCTAGCCTTGAAAACCATGCAAGGCATAAGGTAGGAACATATGTGCAACTACTTCTATGTTAATAACTCTATCTTAACTTTCTAAGGAAAAAATAGGTGAAAGATTGACTTTTAAGGCTTTATCCTATCTTTACAATAACTGTTCTGACAGTTTAAATGTATTATATTGGGGTAATAACTATTTGTTTGTCTTTGTAGGTAGAAAGTAGGCGAAGGTGTCAGTTAGATATTTCTGAGTCCTGAGTGAAATAACTACTCTTTGTTGATGTATTCAAGGCTATTTTTTAGCCTAACTTTCCTTAACTTTAATCATTCGTTGTGTTTAAGGCCTAATTCTACTTTAGCCTTCATAACTCATCATGCTGCCTTTATCACTTTATTGTTTTCTCTAAACCTCTGTTCATCTATCTTTTAGATATGTTTTATTCTTAATCCGCTTCGATTAGTCTTTAACCTCTGTCTTCTTCCTTTGGTCTTCAATTCTAGTGATTCTTCTCTGCTTCTATGTGTAGGAGGCTATTCGGTGTGCTGGGAGGTTTTATAATGATTTAATGCTCATGAGGCATCGATTTAAATTTGGAGCTTGAACCTCAGATCCCTTTTTATTCATATTTTTGGCCCTTTGGATCGTCATCCAAAAGATTTTTGTCACACAATTTAACTGTGGGGTGGCTTTAAGCCTGAGCCACCATTAAAACTGCAATAAAAAAAAAAACATTTAATAAATCCTACGTTTTTGGCTAAGACTGATTTTCAGAGGCTTACGAAGGGTTCGGGAGCAGTTGTAGAGGAAGGGAGAATGCACAGAGGAGGGATTTCATGGCGGAATCAGGAGGAAACTGTGGAAATTTAAATATAGGCGTGAAATGAAGGAGGGCGGTTGTGTGCGAAACCGGGTGGTTTTCATGCGGAAAAAAGGTGGTAAGTGGTTTTGAGGCGGGAGCACGCGATTCCATTCATCGATCGCCACGCATCCCGAGAAAAACCACTTTTTTCATGTGGAAAAGAGGTGTTAAACCTCGGCGATCAAATGTGCGCGATATGCGATCTGCGCCGTCAGATCTCAAGGAGTGAGATTGACGACGCAGGTGGAGCCTGAGGGATGGGGTGAGTGATGGGGCGCGACTATCATTGGATCAGGGCCCAGGGCTTAGATCTACGGCTGAGATGGCCTGAGGAAAAGGTAAGGCGGGGTGGGGGAGAAAAGGGCCCACCTTTGAAGTTTTTAAAAGTTTTGGGGGTATATAAAAATAATAAGGGCGGAGGGATGAAAAGAGAGGGGGAGAAGTAAGGTCACATAGGAGCAGAGGGAGCCAGGGTTTTAAGGAAAAGGGGCCAAGGGTTAACAGGTGGTCGGGCCCTCGGGTCATATGAAGAAAAAGGGTGAAGGGTTAAGCCTGCAGGGGCTTAGGCCCATTTTTAGAAATGGTCGGAAAAAGGTCAAAACGAGGGTTTTTAAGCTTTTTATAGGTTAGCGATAGGCTAGAAAAAATCATTTTAAACCAAAATAAAAAGGTTCTATAAGGTTTAGAGGCTTTTTAGGGAAAATGAAGGAATTAATGAAGGGAAAATGAGTTTTATAGAGGGAAAAGGTCTAATAGAAAAATAGGGGTAAAAATATAAAATGGGGGAATGAAATGGAGATGAAATGGTGGAAATAGCCTGAAATTAGTTCTTTTCTGAGATGGCAGGATAACTTGGAGACTTTGAGTGAAGATTTTTGGTGATTTGATAAACTTGGGATAATGAAGGCAATCAGATTTCTAGAACTCACAATGTTTTTGAAAATTTTGTTTCTAGAAATATGAGATTTTCAACTTAGTCATCTTTGGATAAAATCAAAATTATGGATGACTAACAGAAGTAAAGGAAAATCCACAAGATCTCTCCAAAGAAACAAGCGAAAATTTAGCATCTCTTTTAGTTGAGGCTCAAGAAGACATTCAGCCTCAGAATCAACCTTTACAAGAGAAAGAGAACTGTTATAGTGATATCCAAAGAAAGAGAAAGATGTCTCCTCTTTTAACTAAAGAGGAAATAGATTAGATTATAAGCATGCAGCTAGCCTCTAAACCTTCATGTGAGCAGAACATTTCTATTTTTCTTCATGCTAATCCTAGCCACCACAGATCAGGAAATGGACTTGTAGATCAATTCAAAGAAAAACAATCTGATAATCCAATATGTTTGATTGGTGACATTACTTATTTTGATGACTATCCAAAGTTTGATCAATATGATGATGGTTGTGATCTCCAAAAATAAGCTAATCTTGCAGACCAATCAACAACTAGTTTGTGGGAGTAAATTTAGTGTCATCAAAACAATAGTCAACCAATACATACCATCTATGACACTGATGAGGAAAGCCTTGAAATTTTATAATCTTTCAGTTTTGATGTTGAGGTTGAGGAGGATGATGAACTTCTTAAACAAGTTGTCAATGAGAAGCCTTTTCCTGAAATGGTTGAGGAAATCATTTGGGACATGGAATCCTCCTTAACTCCAGATTTGCAGCCACCAAGTTCCATTGAATTACAAATTGCAGATGAAGGCATAGAAATTGATAGTCACATGAGAGTTGTTGCACTACCTTCTCGGGAAGATTTATTGTCCAAGAGTGCTCCTACTCATCAATATGATGGCCTTCACACAGAATTCAGCCCACTCTATCAAAGCACATCAGGTTTGTTAGAGGAAAACATTGCAATATATGATGAGTCTGACAGTGCAGATGATCATGAGGAAGAGGTGGAGTTTCTTTCCCAAAAGAGTCCCAAGTTCAGCCAAGTGGAGGAAGAAGCAGTCTTGGATCAAGATTATTTCCCAAATCCTCTAAGCCAGGTATTATTTCAAGATCCCTTTGCTATTTTCTTAGAGACAGTTGAAGAGGAAGTAAAATATTTCAAGACCAGTTTGATGCAAGGATTAAAGAAAATTTTAGGCACCACTGTTCAAACACAAGTGAGGTGGGAGTGACCTTTTTATTTTTTCAAAACACTCAAAGAGATGAACCAAGATCCCTCATGGAATCATCTGCTTGATTGGTTGTATCGGAAAAGAGAGTTCACTAGTTGAATGTATATGATGCATAGGTTAGATTAGGATAGATAGGCATGCAAATAAGCTCAGCACTATGAGAATATTTCTAGTTTTTAGTTTCAAAATTCTAATCTTGAAAACACAAAAACAAAGAAAAGATGAAAAAGAGGGAAGATTTAAAGAAGAGGTAAAACCCCATACCATAAAAGAGTACTTCTGAAAGTGTGCAAGCCTAAATGCCACTACTTGTTGAATAGAAATTCCTGTTCAGTCATCTAGCCTAATCATGAATGAACAAGTTTTAAATTTATGCTCATATTTTAGTGAAAGAAGATTTTCAAACCATGCAAACATTGACTTGTCAATAGATTAGATTAGGAAGAGATACTGGTTCCCAAAGCTCAAATCTGAACCAAAGAGAAAGGATAGGGATGTCTAACAAATGATAAATCACAACCCTCATGCTTTCTAGTTTTGTTTGTACAAAAATAGTGTCTGTGTGTAGTTTGCCCCAATGCCACAACCCATGATAAATCAGATTGCTTAATCCTGGTTTAAATCATGTTTTCAATTTCATGTCAGTAGATTAGAGAATGAGGTCTGTCAAACAGCTTAATCTTGACAGATGAATAGTCTAGGTAGAGAATAAAAAAGTTCATCAGCATAATCAGAACTCTTGGAAGTGATAAGAGTACAAGTAGATAGTTTGTTTTTTTTTCAAAAAGAAAAAATGTCAAAGGGTTTGCAAGTCCAAGTGCACCCACAAAAAGAAAAAATGATAGGAAAGGTATGATGGGTAGGTAGAAGATGAGGTTGAAGCAATAATGTCTTTCAAATTCTTAAGATCATAGCTTCAAGAGAAACATTAGCAAATGAAAGAAGAAAAATATGCCCAATGGATAAAGCATTGGTCTTCAAAACTCAGAGATTTGATATCTGCAGTTCTCGACACCTCCTGAAAAGGAGCTGCCCTCCCCAAGTGGAGCCACTGTTAGTCATCAGTATTTTTTTCTATTTGTAAATATTTTCCCTAGATTTCTAAAAACAAGATTCCTAAATATTGTGAGTTTTAGAAATCTCACTACCTTCATTATCCTTATAACAGTTTTTTCACTATTTTACTACTTTGCCATTCCCTGGTTAGAATACCACTCCTAAAATACTCCTCATGGGCTCATGACACTCATATTTATCCTATTTTCCCACCCATAACCTCAGCACTCGGTTTTTCCTCTGCCTAACACCTCCACTTTCCATCTAGGATTGCCAAACAGCCTGCCCCTTCTCATGTTCACCAGGTGCCTCGAGCATTGATGGTCTCAAAACTATCTTTGTAGGCTCTTTAGATAAATCAAGTACATTGGATTTTGGATCTTCAATACATCAATTTGTCAAAAAAACTCTGTTTTTGACACTTGAAGACCCCAAGCCAAGTTTTCAGCCAAAGGAGTTTTCCACTAGGTCATTAGGGTTTCATAGGTTGTAGGGTTATCTTTGGTGTTCTAAATCACTTTTTTTCATGTGCTAGAAGCTGAATCAAATGAGAAAGAATTTCAGCACCTGTTTGTCCAAGATAAATCAGGAAAGTCTCCAAGGAAGACCTCCATATCAAGTTCAAGTTCTTCAAAGGGCAACTGTTCATTTTGACATTTCTGCAGGAGTGTCAAGGTGACTATCAGCAGAAAATTGGTAAGGTAAGGGGCCTACTCCTCATTAAAGATATACACTAACAAATGGAGGAGGAAGGCAACTTATGTTCAAGAAAAATCAGGGTTCCTAACACTAATTGGGCCAGCATTGTGCCAAGCAAGGAGCCAATGCAACAAATCACATGGAAGAGGCACACCAAATAAACCAAACATGGAAGATGTTTCTTAGAAATTATAAATAAAAAAGGGAAAAAGGTGAGGTGAACTGGACATAAATGAATGAACTTGAAAGGGCTATATAGAACTTACATTATGGGAATTTTGAGGTCTAAAATGGGCTTCCTAAGGAAATTATAAAATAATAGTGGAAATAATAACATAATATTTGATTACATCATCAAATTTTAGAGGGAAAAAAGAAAAAACTACTTTTTCAACTCTTATTTTCATCTTATCTCCCAAAGTTTTTACTCAAATTTTGAGTAGGAGTACTCGTTGGATGCAAAATTTAATTCCTCATCCAAGGAGTACCCATGTTGCATACTTTCGATGGATCCTGCTACATGAAAAACATGATTGCAATCACGTTTTTCATGTATTTCCCATTTTTCTTGTGTAGGATCCATCAAAAGTATGCAACATGGGTACTTCTTTGATGAGGAATTTAATTTTGCATCTAACGAGTACTCCGGCTCGAAATTTGAGTTAAAAATTTGGGAGATAAGTTGAAAATACGAGTTGAAAAATAGTTTTATTATTTTAGTATTTTTTAATATTTTTACCCTTTTACTTAAAAAATGGTGAATCATCCCCCATGGTTTACATCATCATCTTGAATCCTATTGGTTCTTATAAAGTATATTTTGGTTGTACATTTTTCTTAGGTGGCCCATTTTACACCTCAAAATTCCCCTACTGACTAATGGTTCTTCTCAAACAACCCAGAAACCTAGGGTTTTGGAAAGATAGTCAAAGAAGGTGAAATGAAGCTGATGGGCCTCTATAATGACAACCATGAAAACAGTAAAGAAAGTTTGAAGAGACTGTTGTAGGTGACTTCCAGAATTTTCCAAGATAAATTGTTTCACTGCCTCAAAAGGAAAGAATGCAAAGAGTATCATTATAAGGAAGGTAAGCCTTAATTTTCAGTCATTTGTACTCAATAATCAAAGGAGTAAAAGCATAAGGTTGAGTTTCAAGGTGGAAAGCCAAGTGGATCATGAGGTTGTTGTTGTATAACTGAATGCGTCAAACTCCAAAAACATCAGAAAGGGCTAAATCAGTATGTCATGGCACCTACAAATCAGAAGTGGCCAAAAGAGGAGATAGCATACATGATTGTGAAGGCTATGGTACTTGTCAAAGATGGATTTATCATGCCTCAAGAAAATCAGTGAGAAGGAAAAAAACCATGTTTTCAGGTCACCCACACTCAGAAATGCCAAAAGGGGTAAAAATATGATTTCAACTTCACAATGCAAGAAAAAAGAGGTTTTGACAGAGCTAAGGTAAGGACAGGTCCCTCAAAAATGTTTTAAAGAACTTACCATTACTGAATGAGCTAAAAAGATGTGTTAGATTTCAAAATAACAGAGAAGGCAGTTTTTGGCTTTCTACTATGTCACAATGAGTAAAACAAACCCTCAAAGCTAAAGAAGGACCATTTTAGTTCTCCAACAAGCTTCCATCAAGAGAAAAAGCAGCCACTTAAAAGTTTTCAAGTCACCTGCACAACAAATGTCAAAAAGTTAGTAAAATATAATGAGACTACAAACATCAACAAAGTGAGTTTTTTTGAATTAAATTTATCTCCCTAGACTATAAAGGGCCTTTTTAACCCTTCACTCAACTCATTGTGCTCATACAAAGACAACTAAGAGCATCCAAGGAGAAAATTGTGAGTTTCAATGAAAAATTTCGAAAAGTTGCCTGATGCTACGCATTCGTGTAGGCGCTACGCTTACAGCGCCCGGCGCTGCACGTAGGAAGCTTGACATGCCTAAACACATACAGGTGCTACGCTTAGGAGGCCCAACAGGCCTGAACGCTTGCAAGCGCTGCGCTTAGGAGGCCTGACACCCGGCAACATGTTCAGGCGCTGCGCCTAACCAGAAACCCTCCTCCAATTGCACATTTCCAAAAAATGATGAAAGGATACCTCCAAGTTGTATCCAAGGACCTGCAAAGATGTTGAAATTTGGAGAAACTATTCCCAGCAAATGCAGAGTTTTTTCCACCACTCCTTGATCAAGATGGTTGTGCTACATCAGTTGGAGCAAAAGGGCATACCATGGGAGGTGTTTATTACTAATGAGGTCTTCACAAGCCCACAGCCCCATCATTAGCCAAATTTACCCTCATAATCTCATCCTCCTCCCTCTACTCCTCCATCACCTCCTACTGATCATGCCTCATCATCAACACAAGTATCCTCTCCTCAAGAAAAAATCCCTTCCTCATCTTCTCCTAACGCATCAGATCAAGAAGAAAGTGGCAATGAACAAGAAAGTGACCATGAGGGTTAGGGTGACAATGAATCAAACCAAGATGAAGATGAGGGTGATGATGAGTCAAGCCAAAAGGAAGCAGAAAACATGGAAACAGAGGAAGATGATGACAATGAACAAAATGAGGAAGCTGATAGTGGAAATGGATTAAGTAATGATGAAGAAAAGGTCAGCAATGAAGCAGAAGACATGGAGGTAGATGATAATGAAGATGATGCAAGTGACAAAGAGACAGAGGATTATCCTAAGGATAGTAGTGAGACTAGGAGCCCTAATGACAACCAAAATAGTGAGGCTCATAGTCATGATAGAGATGAGGGAAAATATGAAGAGAGCAGCCAAGATGAAGATAATAACCATGAATAAATTGAAGAGGCTAAAGACAGCATAGAAACAAATGAAGCAAGCATCAATGAAGAACAAGACAGTCATGACAGTCATGAAAACAACAAAGAAAATGAAGATCAGATCAATGATGAGGCAAGAAGCTACAATGAGGAACAAAATGAAAGTGCAGAAATCATTGAAGAGGCCAACAGTGAGGCTGAAGTTGAAGGTAATGAGGAAAGCAACAGTCAAGGTAATCAGGAGGAAGACATGGAAACAAATGATGGCAGCCATGATCAAGACACTGAAATGATCACAATCAAACCTCTTCCAATGCCATATCAAAGAGGACAAAGGCTTGTGTTTGTTGCCTCTAAAAGGCAAGGGACCATGCCATCCACCTCAGCTAAGAAGCTTGATAAAGGCAAACAAAAGGTGAAGGTAAGCATGAGCTTGACATCATGGACCTTGACAGTGAAACTAAAGATAAGGAGAGGGCCACTAGCATACTGCTCCAAAGCAAAGATGCAGAAATTAGGGATCTAGAAAGATGCCTTGGCATGGCCATGTATAACATTGACTACTATAAGAATGAAAACAAGCAGTTGAAGAAGGCAAAGAGAGATCTTGATCTCCAAAGGAAGATGACCAAGCATTATGCCCAGAGAAACCAAATTGAAAGGGTTAAACTCAAAAAGGCCCATGCCAAAATACAAGCACTCAAATAGGAAAAAGACCAAGAAAACCTTGGAATATTGGCTGAAGCTTCTCTACAGGCCTCTCGAACCCCATAAGGAATGCATCCACCAATGTTGGGAAATTTTTGACAAATTTTGGATTTTTGCAAATTTTGAAGCCTCTAGGCGTAGTACCCTTGGCAATACGCTTTCAACTCAGGCATCCTCAGGAGGATAGATTTGAATTTTTGGAATCCTCATCTTAGGTATAGCATGCTCACCAAATTTCAGAGCATTTGGAGCATTTTTGGCCCCTCAAAAGGGTCAGAAACACCCTATTTTTCACCTTTCTGCCTCATTTTCAGGCCTGGTGCTGCGCTTAGAGAAGTTTTGGAGATTTCATTTTTTGAAAGGTTAGTCAAGCCCAATCAGAGAAAAAGGGAATTTTTGTTAAGTAGACTCAACAGGCTTTCCAACGAGCCATCACGGAGGCCTAGTTTTCCTGTGCATGTGCTACGCCTTCAGACCTCACTGTTGCACCTTTAATGTGCAAAAGTCAACAAAACACACTGAAAGATGTTTTTGAGATGTGCAAATCACTCCAGAATTGGTTGAGGGGTTATGTTTATGTTATCTTTCATTTATTAGCTTAGGTATTATGTGCCTTGGGCCTTGCATGGCCTCTTTGGACATAAATGACATTTATGGTGTATTTATGGTTTCTAGAAGCCTCTTAGGGTTTCCACATCCTCTTTTTGTGGTTAAATAGAGAATGGAGGTCTTATTGTAGAGGGTGGGCATTTGATGACTCTTGGGAGAAATAAATAGATTTTTTTGGAGATTGAAGAGAAATTGTTGTTGTGAAATTTGTGGATGGCTTGTTTTGATTGATGATGGAGAAGGCTTGCTTGCAGGATCCCTGAGCATGGTTAATGGTGACGTGCTTCTATTCAATTATTGTTTTCTTATATATCATTTTGTTACATCCTTCTATATTGTAGTAGGACAAAGGTTTTAGACTAAGAATTTTTTTCAAAGGCACCTTAGCTCTGTTTGTTCTTCACTGCCTCTATGTTTTCCTCTGTAAGGTCATTTTAGAGAATTATTAGTTGCTCTCTAGACCCACCCAAGCTTGTTTATCTTATGAATGATTCAATATATTAGATATCAAAGATGTTTTATGGTTAGCCCTGCTTGTTTTATGTCACTAAAACATTGTTCTTAATATATTTCTTTGGAGTATCACTAATTAGGCTTTGCCATAGAGGTTATGTTTCGATCATGCCCTTTGTCCATTATTGAAAGGTTGATTTGGAGGTATGTATGGCTATGATCAATGATGCTTAGGAGTTCCCTCTTCTTTTATCTATGTTATGTGTCTATCTTAAATGTTTTCTAACCTTGAAGGTGAAATCACTAGAAGTTAAATAGGTTTCTTGCCTTCTATAGGTCACTGGATTGTTTGTCTTAAATGCTTATTTGCTTCAGTTTAATCAAAGAGTTATTGGTTTGCCCTGTCTTATGATTACTTCTTTATGCTGAATAGTGTTAAAGGCCCTTCTTGTTAAAGTATTTGACAGAGGATTCTTAATTTCCCTTTGCCCTACTTTGTTCACAAACTTGATGTTCCTTTCATTTCACACAAACCTTGAAAATCCTTTTGACCATGTTATATTTTCCTTGTAATGCACCCTGATTCATTGTTGAACTTTCCATGACTTTTATAGACTCCATAGCCCAACGAATTGAAGATTTCCTTACTTCATCTATTCTACTTGATCATCTGCCCAACCCAAACAAATAAACAAACCCTAAACTTAACAACTAGCCTAAAATCAAACCCTAAAAGCAAACAAGTTCACATCCTTTGCAGAAAATAGAGAGAGCCCTCTCTGAGTCCAGGAAGGCTAGGTCCTAGGACTCCAAAGACTGGTTTGATGTTACCCTATGCATTTGGTCTTGCCAATCTTCCAAATCATAGGAACCTAACACATCTACACACACATTAGAGTTGCCAATGAGGATTGCGCATTCAAGGCAAGGCAAGATCGAATTCATTCAGGGATCTTATTCACCAGGGATTGTGCAGTGGAGGTAGGTTGTCAAAAGGCAAGAAATTGGTGCATAGATATGCAAATTTCTGCATAACAGTGTGAGACGATTGTATATTGTACTGAGAGCTCTATCAGCAGAGCTTTGTATGAGATTATTTCATGATCCATGATATACATAATATATGATATTTGGGGTTTTTATCTTTAAGCTTTCCTGGTAAAAACATCTTGTTATGTGCGAATAATTTTTTCTTCATGTGTTTGCAATTGGAAATTTAATTTCCGCAAAGGATTAAGTATAAGGATTATGTATTTAACAGTGGATTTAATTGTTAGATCAGGAGAGGCCAGTAATATATACATGTTATTGTATTAAATTTCTACAGTGGAAAAGAGCAGATGAGAGGTCAAAACAGATTACCCAAACTCATGGAGGCAAAAATGATGAAATGAGATGTCCCCAACCCGACATGAATGCAAATGAGTTTCATGTTCAAGAGTGACATACTGCCGACACAACTGAGAACTGGTTCCATTTTCCCCCACCATTGCTGGCGAGTACCCCAATTATTTTTTGGAAAACAAGCTTGAAGGGGATAGCATATGCTTGTAATGTAAGTTTTTCCTTTGGACAAATCCATCCTAGTACATTTTATGAGCCCTAGGAAGGAGGAACTCATTTGCGTCATGGTGACGGTTTCCGATGTCATTTAAGTTTTAATGAGTCTGACAAAGGAAGAACTCAACATCTTTTCATGTTTAGAGAATTTTAAAAGAAGCAGAAAAGAAAACTCCAACAGGTTCCTTTTCGTAGGTAGTCTCATAGATCCGACAAGGTAGAAAACTATGTCTAAGAGAACCCCTTAGTCGCTATAGGCTAAGGTATTCGTTTTTCGTAAATAGTCTATCGCAACCCGAAAAAGGGGTAAACGTATACTGGGTAGGTATCGTTTTGCAGCCATTTAATGAGTTGAAAACGACAAGACTCTCGGCAATCTTTTCAATTTTCGAGAGTTAGAAAAGAGCTGAAAGATGACTCTAGGAGTGACTTTTTTGTTTTTTACGAAGTCCGAAAAAGTATAAAATACAACTCGTCACTTCATCACCATCACATTGAGGACTTGTTGCTGCACAAGAGACACACATAAAACCCATTTTTCGAAATAAAATAGCATAATAATAAAAAAAATATACTTTAAAACCTAATTAGGGTTCCGAAAATTTTATAAAATGCAAAAAATGGTAAAAAAAAAATTATTTTTACTTTTACCTCTTGTGAGCAATTTGTTACCCTTTTTCACTGTGATTTTTTGGAGCTGACAATGGGCAATCCAGAAGGCCAATCGTGAATCTGTCTTTTCCAGGTAAGAACTCATATCTTTCTCTGCATTTTGATGTAATTTTCATTACCTGCAACCCTATTTCTAGATCTAAGGGGGTAGTTTTGTAAAAATTAGGGCGCGGTGGTCGACATTGGTATCGGGCACGGACTCACGCCAATCGTCCTAAAAATCAAATGGGGTTGCGCCGACCGCGACAACCATTTTTAGCTTGAAAATTCAAACAATGAGCCCAATTTAATTATTTCAAAAGCATTGTATTTGGCTAATGACAACCATATGGATGTTTTTGCAGGTATGAAAGAACAAAATGGAGATTAAATGAAAAGAACGAGAGCATAGCGAAGAAGATGAGGAAGCCATGGGCAATGAAAGATTCATGGAAGCTCTCAAGGATTTCGGGCTCAAGAAATTATTTATGGCACCATGTCTCAAAGCTCAACCGAAGTGGTTGCAGTACTTGATCAGTGTCTGGGACATTGATTAGGAAATATTCATTATTCACAATCAGGAACTTGAGATTGAGGTCTCAGATATTTACTTCATAACCGAATTGTCGCGGAGGGGGGTAGTACCAATCCTGATCGGTACTCGGCTCACACTGGAAAACATGAGTATGGTTATTGACAGAGTGTGTCGAGGAGCATGGAAAGGATCCAAAAGCGGGAAGGTGGATATCAAAACCATTCTTGATCTGGCACTCAGAGTAGTTCTACACACCATTACACGAGTTGTGGGAGTTCAGGCTCCACATGAGGCGACAAAAACAATTACTTCTTGCAATGAATTGCATGGCACCAACAATCTACAACTGGGCAGAGACAATAACAATCAACATAAAATGCCAGTTGAAAAAATGCAAGAATGGTAAGCTGCAGCAGTTCTGCTATGGGTCCATCTTGGTACCTTTCATCTTGGAACGGTTACCAATTTTCCAACCTCGGGAGGTAATTGTTCCGACACCACCACCCTACGAGTGGTCAACAGATGTCCTGGAGATGGGAGTTCTTTAAGTAGCTTCACTGACAGCTTATTGTCATGGAGGACTAGCCCTACTCTAGCAAGGACTTCACCGATGATGCATATCTCCCACTCCCAGAAGGAGAGGATTTGGATGAAGCATTAGTTAAGACTCATTTTTTATTTTGATGAGTATTATGATTTTTTTTTATGCATGTTCTGAAATTAATCCCTGTAATTATAGATGTTAACCAAGAAATACCTGTAGGCATGTCACCAATAGCACGGAGTATTCCTCGTGACTTTGATGTGGCCCCTCATGGTGAGGGAGGATAGGAGGAGGAAATCATATGAAAATTGGAGGGAATCTCCTGTGGGATGCCGGACTATGCGTGATTCGATGGTGTTCCTCACGCATACCAAAGACACACTGCAGGGGTGTCAAACCATGTTCACCACTTGTTGAGGCAACTTGTACAGGCAATGACGTGCTATCATGGGCGTCACACCGACTAGACACCTAGGCTTTCATTTCCACATATTTTTTGAGAGACATGATGTCTCGGGATGTAAGTGAAACATACATATTTTTTGAACTTATGATGCACATGGATGCAAACACTCGATATATATATATATATCTATTTTCCTGTATGGATCTTGTCATGTGATGATGATTTTTTACAAATTACGCAAATGTCTATTTAATACAATATTAACTACTATATATGTTAATGAATTCATTCGTCTAGGAATATGTTGATATGTAATGTAATCAAAATGTCTTTCTAGTAAACGAACACGCAAATACAACCTTAATATGTGAGGATTTATAACCGAATAATGCCCATTAAGTTGAAGGACAACAAGTTGTGAGTCTAGGTTAACAATCAATGCACGAATGTCGAGATAAATGGCCTCAATTAATAGTTCAATAACAACACTATATTCAGCGACATTGTTTTTGGTTTGTCCTAGACATATACCTTAAAGGTCTATCAACTCACCAGCAGGATCATAAATCACCCAGGCTGCTGAAGACAGGTTTCGGGTACTATGGGAAGCACCATCTGCAAAACCGACATAAGGGGTAATAGACATATGCATAATAAGCAACGATCCAATAAGTAGGAAAATGATCGCACAGTACACCAAGCTAAAAATGTACAAAAATGAAAAAACACCTATTTATAAGGAAACATGCACGAATGACTCATGCATAGTACTTTTTAAGATAAAACCCATTTCTGGGTTGATCCAGAGGATGACCTTCATAATCAATAAGCTGATAAGCCCCATTCTGCAAAATGTGTTTAACAATGTAAGGCCCATGCCACATGGGTTGAAATTTTCCTGCCCCCAGCTTATCGTGAGCTTGGTCGTACAAGAGGACAAGGTCTCCTTATATAAAGGAACAGGGGGAAATTTACTGGTCAAAATGAGATTTGAGCCGCTTTTTCTGTGCTTATATGACCAGAGCAGCAAAGTGGAGAGTTTCATCAAGCCTCTCTAAATATAGTAGACGCTCTTCTTCTGGCGAAGTATTAGGCAACAATTCCACAACTAGTTTGAGAGAAGGAATTTCACATTCAATCGGAAGGGTAGCTTCCAGACCATAGACAAGCTGGAAAGGAGTGAATCTGGTCGCATCCTTCACTAAGGTTCGGTAAGCCCAGAGAGCTGAAAACAACATGATATGCCAGTTTGATTTGTGCATCCCAATCGTACGTTGAAGCATAGTGACGAGAAATTTGTTCACGACTTCAACTTGGCCATTGGCCTGAGGGTAGTACGGCGTTGAGTTGTCGTGACGCAGACCCAGCTTGGAAGTCAACTCAGCCACCATGTTATGTCGAAAATTGGAACCATGATCAGTAACAATCGCTTGAGGGACACCAAACCTAGAAATGACATGATTGAATAGAAATTGTACAATTGTTTTATCGTCAGCCGTAAGTGTAGGCATTACTTCGGCCTATTTGGTGAAGTAGTCCATGGCTATGATAATATAAGCAATCCCCCCAGTCGAGTGAGGGTTACACGTCATAAAATTGATTCCCCACTTCGCAAAGGTACCAACGGTAATGACATGGTGAATATGGGAAGGCAGCGCGTGCATATTTCGTTGATAGATCTGGCAACCATGGCACTTACGGACAACATAAATGCAGTGTTTAAATATGGTGGGCCAGAAATAGCGAGCACGAAGAATCTTCTACGAAGTAGCATATCTAGACATGTGACTTCCACAGGTGCCACTGTGACAATCATTCAGGAAATTTTCAGCCTCCTTGAGAGTCAAACACAGATGGAGAATGGAATCAACTCCGATGCGGTAGAGTGTGTTAGCCCCCTATGAATTTTTTGACAAGCAAACATGGGGCTAAAATGTTTTTTGAGCCTTCAAGGAATGCATCTCCTCCGAAAACACATCATCCTTGAAGCCTCCTTGTGCCTTTTCCCTTTTATAAATCCTCACTATTGTTCCCGGTTTAAAAGCCTCTCTGTTGTGAAGAAAATGCCCAAAGGCCTCCATTTTTCCTTTTATTCCATCCCCATTAAGCCTCTGTTTTCATCCCTTTTTCCCTTCTTTATTTCCCTCCTTAACCCCCTAAATCACCCTAATTCCCCTTTTTAAACCTTTCAAATACCCTTTGTCTGGTTTCAGAGTTCCTTTCTCCCTTTACTGAATCCCTTTTCAGCCTTAAAAACCCTCTGTTTTGGCTTGAAAACCCACTTTTAACATACACAGGCTTAGCCCTTTCGGCTAGCCCCTTAACCACTTCCCCTCCATAAAACCGGGCACTAAAACCAAGCGCTAGCTCGCAAATCGCTTATCACAATCAAAGAAATGGTCGGAGCGCCTATTTTCTTTGTAAAACAAAACTTTCGATGCAATAGTGTATTTGGTCTGTCGGCTTTGAAATAATCCCCGCAGTGGATCTGAAGAGATCTAATGGCCCACCTGTTCCATCGCGCCCCAATCACACTCTATTGTAAACCTCCAATTACCTTCTCCACCATCGATTCACTTTTAATCTGACGGCCCTCGCATCCTCACTCCGATCGCAATCACAAATTTTAAACTGTGCCATCCTCCGTCCCTCCCGATTGCGACCCTCCGACGCGATCCTGGCTGTCGAATCCACAAGAACCAATGGCTAGGATCTGCCCTCATTCTGCCATGTGTCCCCCGATTGGGCTCTTTCGATCCAATCGCAGCCATCGATCTCTCATAGATCTGACGGTCCGAAGCCAATCGCACCATCGCTCATCGAAGTTTTTTCCCTCCCATTTCTCCCCTCCGATTAGATCGCAGTCGTCCATCCTTGATGATCTAACGACTCAAATCTCTCCCGCCACTAACCATTTTCTTCGCCTGTGTATCTCCTCCGCAGATCTCAGCCGTTCATCCTCAGATCAGACGGCCCACAATAAAATCGTCATCCTTTTGGCCCCACCTTTACTGACCCTGCACGTCCTTCAGATCACGCGCCTCCACCACTGTCGGACCTTGCGGGCCCAGATCCAATAGTCCACAGCAATATCGCGTTGTTTTTGGCTCCGAGCTTTAACAGTTAGAACTTACGTGATATGGGCGGTTTTCCAGAGCCACGTGTTAGCTAAAGACCCATATTGCATTGAAAAAGTGAAATATGCCTTCCAGCCTTTTGGTCACGCGAAACCAGCGGTTCTAATCCCGAAAACCACTTTCCCCCCTGTGTCCCCACAGCCTCCATATCTAATCTCAGCCGTCCATCTCAGCCAGATCAACGGTCCACGTTTCATTTCGCGTTCCATTCACATTATCTCATCGAGTGACCATTGAACCTCATCGGGTCATCGCAGCCGTCGATCTCCTCCTAAGATCCGACAGCCCAGGTTAAATCGCCCTCTGCCATAGCCGGGTCCCACCACATCTGCTCATGTCATCGCATCTTCATGCATTTCATATGTATTCCAAAGGTCAAAACATATGTTTTACACTGAAAAAACCTTTGTAATCCGCCTACATTGAAATTTAATGTTTCATATTAAAGTTTATTTCATTTCTCTGCCTAACTGCATATTGACACCTCCACTGTAGCCATTGTTCCTACAGTCGCACCACCATTCCTCCAGGCCTTCAAAGCATTCTTCCGCCACCACCATGGATTTTATAATTGGTTTGCTTTATTTTGCAGGGTTTTCACCAAAGTGGTATTTCACTTTGTTTCTCATAATATTAGCTACTGTAATTCAAAACATAGAGAGGTCGTTACAACAGTAAAGGTGTATCAGCAGCAGAGATTAAGGTGTTAGAGCCTGAAAATTAAAGATTAAATTCTCTAATCCTTATTCAAGGAATTAAGGCGCAGTTTGAAGATTAAAGGAGCACATGAAACAAGCCATATCTGCTTTCATCATCAGAAGTACTTTTTCTCAGACAGTACACCCTCGACAGAAGTCTCCATGCCTCCCCGAGCTCCCAAAAGGCCATCTCACTGACAGAAAACTTCCAAAGACTCTTAGGACAGCAATAATGGAGGTATGGAAGAATAGAAAACCTTCAGTCACCTTACTTGCTTCAGAAGACAGAACAGAGTGCCTTACAGCCATAAAGGAC
Source organism: Pinus albicaulis (assembly GCA_034641835.2). Taxonomy (NCBI): domain Eukaryota; kingdom Viridiplantae; phylum Streptophyta; class Pinopsida; order Pinales; family Pinaceae; genus Pinus; species Pinus albicaulis. The sequence goes on from JAXQQM020078189.1 coordinate 116,627, forward strand.
TCCAAAGAAACATCAGAGGTAAAATATTGACCTGACAGAGACTCCGAACCAGACCACAAAGTACAACGCAGAGCTATTAAGCAGAGTGGGCATGAACACCTCCTCCACTCTATCTTAATGGATCGATTTAATGTGTATCACCTACTCCTGCTATCCATTTTTCCTATAAGAATCCCCGAGAACATGTTGTAAAGGGTTGCGTTGTTGATGTTGTAGTTGTAGGGATTCATTTTTTACTGTTAGAACAGTTTTGGGAGAGAGTAGCAGAGTAGTTTGTAATGTAGTAGGCTGGGAGGAGAAAATTTGGATTGTAATCAACCATTGAGCTCAGTGTATGTGACTGGTTTTTCATCAATTAATCAAGCAAATTTCACAGGATCCTGGTCTATTACTACGGGTGATGTTTTTCTCATTATATTGTTTTATTACATTTTTCATGCTATTCATTGGTCTTCTGGTACGCATCAAAAATATAACATAGGATTTTCCCTCGCATGGTACCCTATGTTTCTGCTCTCCCTACCTTTGATGTTTTCTGCTGATAGTGAATCTAAGGGAAAATTCGTGCAATTTAACCAGTGTAGTAGTTGCTTTCCACTGCTAGCTGATGTGTGAATTCTGGGTTTGTTGCTTAGTTGTTCTTGTTGAGTTTCAAGCTAGAGGATTTGGGATACTGGGGATTTAGTGTAAGCCCTGTCCACTGGGGTCCTTGTTCAACAGATTGGTCGTTCCAAGATCTCATGAGCTGGTGTCAAAGCATTGAAGGTTAAAAGCCCTTCTATGATCTCAAGCCTAGTTCTATGTTTAATCTTATGTGTTTTCCTTTTAAGAGTATGCTAAAGTAGATCTGGAGTTAGATGACCTCTGGTCTGATCTCAAGCTGCCCTTTGTGTTTCACCTTTCTCTCCTTAGTGTTCCACTCCATCATCTATCTCAAAGATCCTTTAGTATAGATGACTTGCCCTATGAATGCCTTGGCTAGCTGTTTGTAAGTAATCTCCTTTCATGACTCCATAGCCCAATGGATGGCACATTCCTAACCTATCCTCTTTTACTGAAATATCTTGCTATTTTTCTCATCCCCTCCCATTTCCTTCTCAGTTTATGATCTCATGACCAAGCCAACAACCAACCAAATCATTTTAAACCCCCCTTTGTGCTTCATACCTAGCCTAACACCTCATTTTGAGCTTCAAGGACATATCATTCTTTGCTTTTAAATGGAGAGATCCCTCTCCGGGTCCAGGAGGGCTAGATCCTAGGGCCCCAAAGTGGTTGTGATGTTGTCCGGTCTTTTGGTCTTGCAAATCTGGCCAAAACACTGGAACCCCAACAGAGTGTATCTCCGACTATGCGATAGGGTTGCAGTTGATGGTGGATGCGTCGGCGAGCATCCTTCCTCAACTCAGATCGAAAGGTGGAAGTCTGAAGATATACGATGATATCACCATACCAAGGATCGAGGGTTCTAATAAGAAAAAGTGTGTCATCCAGAATGTGTTCCTCAGAACCAGACTGATTGGAATTAGAAGAGAGAGAGCAGATCAAATCGGCAAAGACCAACGATTTCTTTGACTTGGCGGTAGTGAACTCCAAATCGAACTCTTGGAGGATGAAAATCCACTTCTATTATTTTTCCTTCAGCAATTGACGAGTCAATATGTAAGTAATAGGGTTGCAATTAGAAATCATAGTCATTGGGCGCAACAGAATATAGTGACGAAAATGTTGAACAACTTGAACAGTAGCCAATGCCAACTTCTCGACATGTGCATATCATGTGTCAGTATCGAGAAGATTGTGAATTAAATAATAAATGACATGCTCATCACCATCATCATCATCTTATACCAAAACCATGGAAATTATGTTAAACGTGGCGGCCAAATAGAGGGAGTAATCATGATGATAATTTGGAGGACGCAACAGAGGATCATTGACCAGCAATGTCTTCAGTGCATCGAATGACTTTTGGGATGCCTTGCTTCAGTAATCGCATAAATCCTTTGGCCACTTTAGCATAGTTAGGTATAAAATGGTGCAGGAAATTAGCTTTCCCCTGCAGACTCTGCAGCTGATGTAAGGAGGAAGGAGAGGGGAGATTAACAATAACTTCAATTTTGAGTGGATTGAGACGAATCTTGTCTTTAGAAATGATAAACCCTAAAAGTCTATCGGAGTCAACGCAGAAGAAGCACTTATGTGGATTAAGCAGGATGTTATAGCATCAATAGCGAAGAAAAATCTGACGGAGATGATCAGGATGGTCTTTACGCTTAGCCAAATGAGCTAGAAGGTCATCCAAATAAGGCTAAACAATGTGCTTGATATCGTGGAAAGCATATGAGATTGCTCGCTAAAATGTAGCCCCAACATTTTTAAGACCGAAAGGGAGCTTTTTATAAGCAAAAGTACCCCAAGGACAGATAAAGGTGGTCTTATGTTGATCGCCCGGAAGAATTTTAATCTGGTTATACCCTGAAAACCCGTCCATAAGGGAAAAAATCTCACTCCCAGCATAGTCATCAATGATTTGATCAATAAAAGCAGTGGGATAATTATCCTTAGGGAAAGCACAGTTAATGTCATGGTAATCAACACAGACACAAATGGTACCTTGTTTCTTATCTACAAGAACAATATTGGAAACCTATTTTGTCAAGGGAATCAGATAGATAAAACCAGCTTTAAGAAGTTTTTCAAATTCTCCCTTAATAGTGGCCACTTTTCTAGGGTGCACAGGATGAAGACGCTAGCAAACAGGCTTCACACCAAGATAGGTAGGAATCTCATGCACCACTATACTTGGATCGATGCCGGGAATTTATTTGTAAGACCATGCGAAAACGTCATGAAACTCGCGGAAGAGACTAGTATAGACCTGGATCTCATTGGGAGAACAGGTCACCCCAATATGGATGTTCTCGACAACCCTCAGTTTAATAAAGATGTCGATAGGCATCATCTATGTGATGTTGCTCAAGTTACCTTCCACAAAAACTTCTTGTATCAGGATGGGCATTTGAAGCGGAGGAGAAGGAACTTGAGAAGCGAACCTCTCAAGACAAGTAGACATGGCCCTGAGGCCAGACATGAATGAGGAATGATGATGAATATTGTCCCAAGGAGGATCCTCAAGAGACATAGTTTTCACGATGGCTTCATCGGAGGGAAAGATCTCACTCAAGGGATCGGGCGAATCTGAATCGCAGAGCCAAGGGGATTGAGAATAAGTGTCAAGAGACATTCCCAAAGGAGCATGATCGGGAGGCGGAGGATCCGAAGCTGAAATAAGTTCACAATAATCAATATCGATCAGACTTAACAGCATCGAATCTCCTAATGAATCAATCTGCTTAGGTGAAGGGATTATCCACAGATCAGAAGACTTGGAGAACATATTAACTTGAACAGTGTTGGGTGGAGGAATAGGAAAAATACCCATGTGGGTAGGATCTTCGAAGAGACCCGACCCTACGCTCTCGTAAGGCATAGGAATTTTATCTACGTACGGAACGTTGCTCTCGGAATATGAAGGAGTGAAAAAAGACAACTGATCGACAGTAATGATATTCCCTTCATGCGGAAATCGCAAAACACGAAAGAGAGTGGACAGAATGCACAACATGGCGTGAGTCCAACTGCGACTGAGGAGAAGATTGTAATTGAACTTGACGTCAACTACTTCAACCTCGACGTTAACTATTTTCCCTTCTAGAGTGATCGGTAAACTAGTGAGAACACCAAGAGGTTTAGATTCCCTTCCATCAAATGCTTCTAGAGCATTTGGTGATGAATTCAAAGCTAGAGAACCAATGGCTTTCCAGCAGGCAGATGACATGACGCACATAGACGCACCCTCATCCACGACCGCTCGATGGATATTCAGTCCATTAATCCCAACTTGGTTTATTAGTGCAAGCTGGTGAGGGTGACATGGAACGAAATTCTCCAAGTTGAAAGTGATAAGGCTCGAATCAACAATATCAACCCCACCGATGGAAGATAGCAAAGCCTTCCATTGAGATGGACAACTCTGAAGTACTTCTAATGCAGACATAGCAGATGGCCTAAGCCAAATCCTCAACAATACTATAATGTTGAGCAGCACGGGCGTTAGGATTGTAATAAGACTTATGGAGTACACCTTTGGAAGGTGGCCATACAACAGGCTCAATACTAGGCCTTTCAACCTAAAGAGGGCCAGAAGCAAGCCGAGGAGGACCATCAGCGATCTCTTTCCCCACTGCCTAACGCAGTTCGGTATAATCTTTCGACCGGGTAGCAATAGAAATGGATGCATTTCGTTCATCATGAAAACCTGAGAGCCAAATGGGGTAGAGGACTGAGGTTTCTCTACTAACTGAGTCTGTTGTGACAGAAATGGTTCGCTGAGAATAACTAGAGTGCCTTGGGTGCCTTTGAGCAATCGACTCACTTCGTCCCATCGGGGATAGTCCTTGGTGTAGTGCTCTTCGTCACAAATCAAGCAAGGATACTTCGATTTATGTTGTGAACCATCATCAGCATGAGATTTCTGAGAATATTGTTTCTAGGTATCGGCTTTGGCCTTATCTTTACCCTTCTTTTTAACCTTGGAAGTTTTATCTACTGGATTGGCCTGAACGGCATTCACTTCCGTGGTTTTACTAGAATTCGGGGTTGGCTGAGAAGCAGTATCATTGGAAGGAGTATATTTTTTCTTCCCAGGATTCGTAGGAGAAGACTTCCAAGAATTCTGAGACATGGAAACGATGATACCATCGACGGATGGCGTCGCCGGTGATTTGGAAGTTCCAGGTCTAGGAGCATCAGGCAAGAGTTCGTGCAATGTGCTGGACTGAGAGTAGACAAGATCAAGGTACTGGGCACGAGAAATGGCTTGTTCCTTAGTGAAACATGCCCCCATAGCAATGTCCTTAGAAATCGGAGCAACGAAGGAGGTAGTTAACCAATCAGTTAGAAGTTGATAAGGAATTTCAAACTTGATCAAACGACAACAACACCTCCATTCATGAATATGAGCAGAGATATGGGTAGCCTGATCTTGCTTCAAGGATGTGAGGAGGTGTGTCCTGGTTTCATATTGAACCAGTAACTGAAAGTGTGTGAGAAACACCATGGCTAAAGAATTGAAATCTTGGAAGACACCACGAGATAGTTCGATGTACCACTTGGCAGCGACACCAGTAAGAGTCCATTGGAAAAGACAGAGTCAGAGAGATTCGTTAACCCAAGAGTTAGAGGAACACCGAAAGTGGTATGTCATAACATGTGCTTGGGGGTATTCTCCGAAGTTAACTTCAAATTAATCACTAGGAATTTTGGTTGGAACTGGAGGCCAATATGGATTATGAAGGATTGGATCATTCGTCAACTTCGACACATCGGGCAGTTCCAACGTAGCCATAAAAGGTAATTGAGTATTGAAAGGCATTACAGGTCATTGATAAAGACCAACATTCAAATTCCACCCAGGTTGAGAGACATTCTTCCCCCATATTTTTTGTCGTAGAGGATTCTATCCATAGGGGTTATAAGCTTGAAATTTCTGCCCATACGTGGGTTGAGGACCAGGATATTGATTATGAGCATACCACTAAGGTCCTTGCTGAGCAACATATGGATCAGAATGAAAGCAGTGCCTTGAGGTGCATTATACAACACTTGAGTTTGACCTGGTAGAAGATACTCAAGGCCTTGAGGGGCATTGTATACCATCTGAGATTAACCTTAAGGGAGATAAGCAACGCCTTGGGGCGCACTAAATATGACCTCAGATTGACCTAGAGGAAGATAAGTGGCGCCTTGCGACTAAACGGGCTATCCCTGCAGTGCAGGTTGGCCAAGATACTGAGGGCCACCAGGTTGCTCTTGAAGACCAGGTTGACCCGGCACAGGACCATAGGGTTGTCCTTATTGTACAAAAGTTTTGCCTTGCTAAACGTCAGGTTAATGTTGTTGCACAAAAGGTTTTCCTGTTGGAGATAGATTTTCCCCCTAGGGAGATAAGATGCACCTTGTTGAAGATGAGACTGACCAGCAGGACCAAAGGGTTGCCCTTGTTGGGCCAAAGGTTGTCCTTAGAAGGGTTGTCCTTGCAGACCATAAGGTTTTCCCTATGAACTAGAGGGTTGTCCCTGCTGGATCGAAGGTTTTCCCTAGAAGGGTTATCCTTGCGAACCAGAGGGTTTTCCCTGTTGGTAAGTGAATTGAGTGGGATCAATAGGAGGCAAATAAATGGGATTACTGTATGCGTCATCATTATGTGGAGGATTTCCAGAAATCGCTAATTGCTGAGAACCCTGAGGGATAAAATTCTGTTGTTGAGGACCCTGAGAGGTAGAATATTGTCATTGAATGGCTAACAAATATTCATCGAATGTATAACCACTAAGAAAGGAAGTAGAAACCATAGGTTCAGTGAAAGTAGGGTGTATTTCCACAATGCGAGGTTGTGATCCACTCACGGCAGGCCTAACAGGGATCATGGGATTGATAAAAATAGACCTACAGATAGAAGAAGGCCCCGATGATGATGGAGTCATACTAATAACCGGTGCAGATGAAGCCACACAGATAGTGGACCGAACAGGAATAGAGGTTACAATCGTCGATGTCACAGGAGTCGAGGGTGATGCCCCTGATACTGAGACAACTGAACTCATGGAAGGAGTTGACGTATCGGTCCATATCGGATTTTGATACAACGACTAAATGTGAAAAAAAAATCTGACCCAAAGTTCGATAACCACGTGGGAGAGACACTGGTTGTGAGGAAGGTTGAATGGAGACATAAGGAAAGCTCTTCAAAGGGAGTTTATATTCTCCTGTAGAAACATACAGCTCTTCACTACTAACGGGACTTGAAGAATCCATGTCAGATGAGGACATTTGATCGTGAAAAAGACGATGAATAGTGTCGAGTAAGGAAGTAGCTAGTGGGGGTGATCCCAAAGTAAGAGGAGGGAATTCTGCCTTGTTCCCAAAATATGACCAAGCATCCTGAGGTTACCGATTGATATCAAATGGCTTGTCGAGAGAAGACCAAGTAGCGAGAGGTAAGATACTCGGGAGGAGAGACTGCAAGAAATCGACAGACCCAGTGGGTTGAGATGTTTTCGAAGAAATTTTAGGAGCAAGAGAAGGATCACCACTAGGAGGTAGTGAAGAGGAGAAATAAACTGGTGGTTCCACCACTGTGACAATGTTTTAAAACATAAAGGAAATGAGATAGCCTGTTCGAGGCTTCAAGACCAAACACTAAGGAACTACTAAAAACAATAAAAGCAAGCATCTTTAATGGGCATGTGATCGTAGGCAATTAATTTTATGACATTGAAATGAAACTTTGTTGTTTCATGTTTTAAGAGTCGAGAAACAGGAAAAATATGACTCTATTCACTTTCAAATTGAACGAGCGTGAAAGGACAAGTGCTCAATGAGATTTTCACTTTTAGAGAGTCACGAAAAGACCAAAATCACTACTCAGGTAATATAAGCAAGAGGGTGTACCAAGTTTTTGTGAACTGCAATATACACCTTGGTGATCAAATTAAAGAGAAATGACCAAGGACTTGACGTATGTGCAGGCAGTCTCCCCAAATACTATGTTTAGTGTATCACGGTTACAGGACGGAAAAATTGACTTCCTATGGATAAAGTTTTGCAACCTATGAGGGTCTCCCTTTATATACACAATGGTATGGGGAGCACAAGTCCATGCTAGTACTGTCTAATGCCAGATGGTGAATGACAACTACTAGGTTTAACGACACCGGAACATGTCACTAGCCTAGACCTCTAAAATATGTGTGTTACGTTTCAATGCTTCCTTTGGTTGATTGAATTCATTTTAAGGTTGATCTTGAATTAATGTTGCGATTTCAAGGTCCTACCGAATGTGATCTCGAACTCCTAAATGCACACTACATGAAAAAGAAAATCATTTCCATTCAATGAATGCTAAATAAGAGAAGGATAGGAATCTATGACAAAGTAGAAATCAATTGAAACATAAGAATAATTTTACTAATGCCTCTAATCCAACCAAATAAGAAAATGAAAAACTCTTTCCTAGTTCGCTAAGAGCTAGTAATGCAAAAGAAAATCTTCATTTTCAATTTAAGAGAAAGAATGAAATTTTTTTCTTTTTAGATGAATGAGGCACACAATGCACTATTACACTAAAAAAGAAAAATAAACACTAATTTTGAGCACTATGAATGTAACGATCTAAAACAAAGATATCAATGCAATACAAACATAAAACACACTCAAAACAAGGATGCACTCTTCCAAGAAAACAAAGGGCTTTCGAAATGATCCATTGAGTAATGTAATCTATGCTCAAAGTGACGAATGGAGAGCTAAATGAAAACAAAAGTGATCATTCAACAAACCAAAGACACGAAGAATCAAAAGAAAGACTAAGAAAATCAGTCAACCAATTGAAATGACAAAGAAAAAAGTGACTCGAACTCAACTCAGAAGGCTCAGTGAGGAGAGGGTTGGAAAAACAGCATAAGGCACCTAGAAACCCTAGGGCAACAAACCCCACTGATAGGATGATGGACAAACAGCTGAGAAGACTGAGACTACAGAGTCAAAACAATCTCAGTAGACCAATCACAAGGTAAAAAACCAATCCATAGCCAAGAAACACTGAAAAAAACTCAGAAAACAGGTCAAATCAAATCCTACAGGATTCGGCATGATTATTTAGTTGTAATCCACACTAAACAGGGGTTGGTGCACCTATGACAAAAGAAACATGTGCCAACCAGAACGATTGTTCAAAGAAAATAAACGTCGAGCTAGAAAACCATGGGAGAAAAATAAAACCACTGATCAGAGGTCATACTTGACACTCTGGAATTAAACAGGATGCTTGAAAACAGTCAGACAAGTCAAGCAAAGCAGAAAAACAATGAAATGACCAAAGTCGACTCGACAAGCCAAACGCTTGACAAACAACGAGATGAAAAACACACATTGATCCCCAGTGGAGTCGTCGGCTTGTTGTGTAGGTAAATCCCCTCTTTGGACAGAGGCGGTCCCTCTAGCCCTAGGGTGGGTCTTGCAGCAAGAGGACATGCTAATGCGTCGATTCCTAGTTAATGAATGAAAATGAGTTCGGATAGATGTCCTACCTTGTTCCAACGCAGTTGTTGTAGCTATGGTGGCAATCTCCTGATCTTCGTCCCTACACGTTTTGGTCCTTCAGCAATGGTACTCAAGTGCCTGCATAACGATCAAAGAATGATAGCAACATACGAAATAATACTTGCATTCATAACTATCTAATTGGTCAAGGAGAATTAAACGTATTGCACAAGATTAATCATATCAAACATAAGACGAGAACCAAAACATCAGTCATGTATTAATTAAGAAGAGAGAAAGAGTTTACAACCAAAAGAGCCTTGACATTGCAGCATCCTTCAGAGGGTCCAGTCAAAACGCGTCGCGAGCATTTGTCGGGGAATTGGACTTGGCAAGGCCATAAGCCTAGACTCTCTCTCGACAAAAGGTCTCTCTCTGCTCTATCTCACACCAACTATATCAGATTGTTCATCTATTCAACCATTTCAGCTAGCTACATCTATGTGAGAGAGATGTATTTATAGGAGAGGAGGAGGAGGTTGGGATCCCTCAAATGGTGGAAGGAAGGCCTTATCCTTTGGGAGGTTGCTCAAAAGTAGGAAACAAGAAGCCAAAGGAAGATCAGAGAAGAAAACTTAGAGTGAAATTGGCAGTTTCAAGAAGAACCTCATATCCTCAAAGTGCATATAGGGTATTGGGTACATTACAGTAACCACAATATGGCATCATAATGGAAGTCAATAGAAATTATGGATATAAATGGAATGAAAGGTGAACTTTAGGATGTCTATATAGCCAAATTAAAATAAAATTGTGATAATTAAGTACTAAAATAATGATTTTGTAGTTTATGAATGCTTCCCTATTAATTTATATCTCCAAGATCAATCTACAACAACTTGTATGAAAATGATAAGGTTCCCCAATAACAATGGTGGTGGGAGCCACTCTAGAAAATCAATTCCCTATTGAAATCTAGAATGTGGCTAGATAATAGGAACAAAGATATTAAATGGAAATTCCTATAGAGGAGAAATGGGCAGGGACCAAGCAAGGGTCCTTTATGTAAAGAAAAGAAATAAATGTTAGCCACTTATTCATTTTATGTGCCTTCATTAATTAGGCATGGAAATAATTGGAACCTATGATAGGGATTAAAAAGGGATAGCGTGGAGAGATCATTGTTGATTGTAATATCCACCTTTTCATCCTATTATGCTATCTAGGTTATTAGCCTATCTATTGTGAGATTGATTAAAATGATAGACTCTTATAGTGTTATTAATAAAGCATAAAGTATGTGTATGATAGCTACAAACCCACACCTTTCACAAGTACACTAGTATTAGTTTGTTCTACTATGATATTTGATTCATAATGTAACTTTAAGATTAAGCCCTTAAGCCTGATTAATATTTAATTAATGATGTAGTTATTCTTGTGATTAAATTAATATTTAAATTAAACGGGACTCTTATGTAATCCATTGAATTTGAACACCATATAGATTGTTTTTTTTTTAGACTGTAACGGTTATTGGGATTAATGGCGGCAAAATAGCTGCCGCGTACTGGAGTATTACATCATAGCCTGGAGCTTAGATTCCAGATACATAGTAAGGATCTTGTTCGTTGAAGCAGCTAGTGAGATCGCCATGGGATTCAAGCCTCAATAAGTCTGAGATCTTAAATGAAACCCAACGCTTGCAGAAATAATCTTGACAGTCCAGCGAAGCCATTGCCTCTTCCATAATGGAGATTTGGAAGCTGAGAATGGATTTTAATCGATCGAGGTAGAATTTGCGCAGATATGAACTCGGATTGGACGCCCTTATGTTGAAAGAATCGGTCGGAAAACATATAGGTCCCAGCCTGAAGCAATAGGAGCTGGAATTAATTTCCAACTGCCAGAAATTGCAGCAAAGAGATTAGGCAGCAAGCAAAGTCCGCGGGGGTCCAACAGGCTAGGCCGATGGAGGAGCTTACCCCCTCGGACCTGCTGACGTATGCGGGGGCCCACACTTCGTTTTAACAATAAAAAGATTGCGGTGTTTTAAGCCTGAAGCAATAGGGTGCTGCTTTACATTGACGAACCTCCATTTCAGTGAGATTTCGCCCTTAGAGTCAAAAGAAGGTTTCCGTCTATTACAAGCCCAACTACTGAGACAACAGAAGCCGTGAATGGTCAGGAGAGAGTATGGCGAGTCAATCCAGAGAACGACCAGGATTAAAACCTTTGACTGCATGATCTAGAACTTACAGGTCTGGAATTGAGAGCCATTTTGTGAACAGGCCGACCCCATGGAGATTAAGGGATGATGCTAACAGACTCATCAGAATTGACTAACAGGGATCTTCTACAACGGGTAGAGCCCAGGTTGGCTTCAAGGTCAGCTTGATTGTTTAGGTGCCTCAGAATATGGAAAAAGTAAATTTGCCGGAACTGGGCCAGAGAAGACTTGATTTTCTTGTGGATGGAATCTAATTGAATCTGCTTAGGATTTGATTTGAAATTCAACGCTTGTATGAGCAATCTGGAGTCTCCAAAGACCGTCAGAGACAGGATGTTCCTTTTGATATCCAGCGTAAGCCCTTGCCACAGGGCCAGAGCTTCAGCTCTGTTATTAGTTTCAATTCCCAGCCCCCATTGATACCGAAACTCAATTGATCCATCCGGATTTAGCAGAACCCCACCTCCACCCGCAGCTCCGGGGTTGCCTTTAGAGGCCCCGTCGAAGAAGAGGCAATGATAATCCAGAGCAGAACGCCATTTGATAAACTCCTGCTCTTCAAGGCGGATTTCCCAGTTAGCATGGGGAATAGCAGGGGGCAGGGGCTTGAAAACATGATTTGGAGCAAGGTCTTTGAGCCAGAGCTCCTCCTCACAGTACATAGCAGCTTCATTTCTTAATGTAGGTTTGGAATCCAAAGTCTCACCCAATAGAGCTTGGATTTTAGTGATTATTTTACCAGGAGTGCATTTTTCATCCCTGAACAGTCTATTGTTCCTCTCCAACCACAGCTTCCAGCAGGTGAATTTAGGGATCCACATCCAGGTTGTTTTGAGGAGGCATTTTTTAGTGAAACAGAACGGTGATAAGTTGGCCCAGTTGTGAAGCAGGTCAGGAATATTACCAGGAATCACAATTTTGTCAGCCCCTGACCTCAGAACCCCCCTCCAGACATCACGGGCATAAGGGCAAAGCAACAACAGATGATTGGCAGACTCTTCCTCTGACACACACAGCGGGCATCTGGAAGGCCCTTCCATTCCTCGCTTTCTCATAATATCTTTGGTGAGGATGTTGTTATGGGCTAATGTCCAGCAGAAGAAGTCAATTTTGGGGAGCGAAGGAAAGGCCCAAATAAATCTCGATTTAGTAGGGTCAGGAGGAACATTAGGAATTGTTGTCATACTTTTATAACCTTCTGAGACAGAGAAATTGCCAGTAAGGGAGCCCCACCCTCTTTTTTCCTTAGTTGTTGCTTTGGTCGGAGATTTTCCTTGGAGCTTATCTAAAAGAATCGATGCTTCAACCTGTAGCCTTTGGGGAATCTCTCCCAGGTACCAACTGTCCCATCTTCTTCCAGAATCATCCGTCCAAGTTGAGATGTCCCACAGGGTATTCAAGTTATTGGACTGAAGCCAGATTTTAATGTTTGCCAGGTCTTCAAAATGGTTCAGAGGCTGATCACCAAGGATCGGATCATCCCAGATTCTGATTTTTTTCCCATTACCTGGTATCCAGTAAAGGTTGTGACTGAAATGCTCCATAGCATAAAGACAGAGTTTGAAGACCGGAGAACCTTTGATGGTTTTTGGAGGCTGGTCCAGACACCTTAGCCGATGTCCTTTGAAGTATTTCTTCCACAATACTCTCTTACTCCAGCTAGCCTTTCCAGCAACAATATTCCACAGAATTTTGGAGCCCAGGGTGAGATTCTGGGCACCCAGATCTCTTAATTGAAGACCTCCTTCCAGTTTTGGCTTTTTAATAGTGTCCCAATTAACTAAATGCAGTCTTTTTTCATTATTTTTCCCCCCTTCCCAGAGGAATCTTCTCAGCAGACTTTCCATTTTACTGAGGAAGGTTTTGGGAGCAAGCAGAATGGAGTGTTGGTAAAGAGGCATGCTTGTGAGAACAGATTTCATCAGGATAATCTTCCCTGCAGTGTTCAACCAAGAAGCTCCCCAAGCTTGAATTCTAATTTTTAGTTTGTCAAGCAGGGGCATCCAGTGGGCAACTTTAGGAGTGGATTTGAAGATTGGAATCCCAAGATATTTAAAAAACTCCCATGTTTGAATACCTTTCATCTCTAAGAGTCTGACAATGTCAGCCAGCTCTTTGACTGAGCAGTTCCAGCCGAAGATAGTGCTTTTTAAATAATTTATCTTGCTGCCCGAGACCTCCTTATAGATGTCCAACTCCTTCTTAAACGATCTTGTTGAATTTATGCTCGCTCCTCCCAGCAACAAAGTGTTGTCTGCAAATTGGGAATGGTTAATGTCTTTAACATTGGGAACAATTCTGAGGCCTGGAAGTGAATGGATTTGTTGACAGCAGTCAAGTTGGAAGCTCAGCACAGAGGCTTGAATAGCGTAGAGGAGCGGGGACAGCGGGCAACCCTGTCTTAAGCCCCTTGAGGCATTGAAGAACTTTGTTGATCGGCCATTAACCAGCGGTGCAATCCAAGGGGAGGCGATGCAAGCTTTCACCCAATTTATGAAGGTTATAGAGAAGCCCAGTTTCTTCATGACAGCAAAGAGGAACTCATGTTTCACCCTGTCAAAGGCATTTTCCAAATCGAGCTTTATCACCATTCCTTTCTCTCTGCGTTGGCAACTTGAATGAACTGCTTCTTGCACCAACACAATATTGTCCAGAATCTTTCTCCCTTTGATGAAACCCCCTTGATTTTCCGGAATGATGTCTGGCAAAATATTCTTGAGACGGATGGCTATTGTTTTGGTGATCAGTTTATAACTTGTGTTACACAGTGAAATAGGCCGAAATCTACCAAAATCAGAAGCTCCTTTCTCTTTCGGAATCAGGGCAAGGAAGGCCGAGTTGATGCTGCCTCCGATCTTGGGACATGATTGAGACTTCCTGACCATTCTCAGAAGGTCTTTATTAATGATAGACCAGCAATTCTGATAAAACCTGGCATTGAACCCATCAGGCCCAGGAGCTTTATCCGGCTCCATGCAGTCCAAAGCCTTCTTGAGCTCATCCATGCTGATCGGAGCGGTCAGCATAGAATTAACAGAATCCTGAACACAATGAGGAATTCGGAAAAAGGGATAGGCTTGGGAGTCTATAGGGGGGGTTTCAGGAGCTGTATAAAGCTCTTTGAAAAAGGTGAAAGCAGCCCTTTTGATGCCTTCAGGATCTTTGACCACATCATCATGGGAGCGGATTTCTGAAATAGATTTGAATTGCTTGCGGGCTTCGGCTTGTTTATGGAAGAAGCTGGTATTTTTGTCGTCGGCCTGTAACCATAAGTTTCTGGATTTTTGTCTCCAGTACTCCTCTTCCTCCCTACTAGCTCTATGGAGATATTTTTGCAACTCCACTTCCCTTTGAAGCAGACTTTGAGTAACAACAGAATTTTCCATTGCTGATTGATGGGCAGCAAGGTTATCTAAGGATTCTTTTCTCTTGGCAGTGGGTGTTTTCAGAGATTTAGCCCACTCCTTGAGTTTTCTTTTAAGGCCCCTCAATTTTTATTCCCACACATAGAATGGGGATCCCAGGATCTGCCGATTTCAGGCTTCTAAAACCACTTCCTGGAAACCATCTTGCTGAATCCACAAAGGAATGAATCTAAAAGGAATTGGGCCAAGGTTTCCATCAAGGGAGAGCTCAAGGCTGATGGGTTTATGATCAGAAGTGCAGTTTGGGAGTATTTTAGAAGAGGCTATAAGACCACAAGTAAGGAAAGAGGATTGGACAAGGAATCTGTCCAGTCGAGCAGCTATGTGGTTGGGACCTACTCTTTTGTTAGTCCAGGTATATTTCCCAGCAGAAGGCTTGATATCCTCCAGATCCCAGTCTAGCATAATATCTTCCACCCATTCTCTAGCTGGATCCCTTACTAGGGAACCCCCCTTTTTCTCATCGATGGCTAGAGTAACATTCAGATCACCTGCAATAATGATGCTTTCTGGCTTGTGCAATAAAAAAAAGGATTGAAGCGAGTCCCAGCAAAATTTTTTCTCCGATGGAAGGACCGGAGCATAAAGATTGAACATACTTACTTGTTGGCCAGAGTCTTTGTGGAGGAGCTGAATGAAGATCCAATGAGGGCAGACTTCTTCTTGAATCAAATCATATTTGGAGCTATCCCAGAAGGAGGCAAGCCCGCCAGAGGCGCCTCTAGCACTGACAGCTCTTCCGGGCCCTTTACGCCAGAATGTCTTACTAGTTTGGAGGAGCAGATTATCCTCCATCTTTGTCTCCTGGATGAGAAGGATTTCAGGCAAATGCATCCTTACAATGTCTTTTAGGGCTTCTTCTTTCAGCCTGCTGCCTAACCCTCTGCAGTTCCAGGAGACGTACTTCATTATTTACTGATTTGGGAGGTGGTGGCTCCTTTTGGAGCCCTGTTCTGCTTGCGCCCTGATCTGGTGTTCATCATTCCTTTGAGAGTTTTCTGGGAGCCTTGTAGGACGTCCAGATAAGTTTTCTCCTCTCTTTGTTTTTTCTTGGATTTCCGACCCCTCGTCGACTTGATAGGAGTGATTTGCGAACCATCTGAATCGGTGTCTCTCTCTTCTGACTCTTCTCCTGAGTCAGAGGCTAGGCTGATGTGCTCCTCAGTACCTTCGGTTCCTCTTTGATCAGCAGCTGCTAGAGGAACAGATGATTTTTCGACGGTTTCTTTCAGTTTATTCGAATGGTCTTCAGTTTCTTCGTGGTTCTCTGAAGCATTCACCTTTTCAACTGATGGGGGGCCTTCTTTTGTGGTTGGTTTGGCCTGAGAATTGGACTGGGGTTTCCCCATTGTTCCAGATTTTGTCTGTTCGGAAGGCTTTGATACTGCCTTGCCCTTTTTTATCTCTTTCCATCCTTCTTCTTCCACCTTGTCCCTTGGTGGGGATTTAGGACAGTTTCGTTGGAAGTGACCATGCTCGTGACAGATTCTTCACTTAAAGGGCAGTTGCTCGTAATCCAGTTTCTGGAAATGATGCCAATCTCCAACTGTAAGTTTAACGGCTTCCGGCAGACCAACTTCTAGGTCTACTTCCACGCAGATTCTTGCGCAGGTGTATTGGCCCCTATTGTCAGCTTTGTCGATGAAACGACCCAGCCCGTTTCCAATCTTTTGCAGGGATTGGTAGCTCCAGCAGTGGATCGGCAGGTTGGGGAGCCGGACCCAAACAGGGACCTCCTTTAGGACATCGACAGAAGGGTCGAAATCAGGGGTCCATTTTTTGAGGAACAGGCCTTGATTTCCCATGAAATACGGACCATTTCTGAACACCAGGTCACGGTCTTCTTTGGTGGTGAATTCGAAAATGAAAATTCCTCTACCGACAGCGTAACAGATCACGTTGTTCGACAGCAGAGGCCTCCAATTTCGTTGAACCCAGTCATCTGTCGATTTTGTTGATGGCCATCGACCCATAAACTGCCCGACCAAACCTCTGTCAGCTAAGGCAAGAGCTATTTTGATCGATTGTTCAACAGGCAGGGCAATCTCTGGTATTTCTTCAAGTTTTTTGATAAATGTTGGGACTTCAGGTAATGGGCGTTTTTTCCCTTTCTGAGACAGAATATTGCGGAATGCATCATCTGAAGATTTTGGAGGGGGGGGAGAGGGCTCCCCGCCCCCTGGCGCGTCCATGGCGGCTGCACAGTCCACGCAGCGATCCCTGACCTAATCGCTGCCGAGAAGAAGAGAACGCGCGTTTTCTTCCTTTGTCCTGTATATCGAACACCATATAGATTGTTAATATTTTATTATGTATTTATTATTTGGTGGGTTTTAGTTGAATGAAGGATTCAACCTTATCACTAATTCATTATTACTTGAGTGAATGGATTTTCAAATTTGAGGCTCTTAAAGCATGAATTTAGTGAGGTAGGTGAGAGAATTATGGATATGGACTCGATAGATTTTGAGAGGGATTTCATGAATGGGGTAGGTAGAAACTTGAAGGGAGTAGATGGGACACTTTCAAGGGAGAGATAAGGGAAAGGGTTCAAAGGTAGAAAGGGGCATCTCTTGGAGTCACATGTTTTTTTTTGTTTTGGAGGGGAGGAGGTCGAAGGACAAGTTTGGAAGGGAAACTTGAGAATGAGATTTTTGGGTTGGAAGTGTTTATAGTGGGTCTAAGTAGGTGTGTGGCACTTGGTGGTTTAAATAAACACACACTACGATTGTGGTTCTGGACTTGGAATTAGAGGGACAGGGAACCTATGGAGGTTCCCTAGGTTAGTAAGTCGAATAAGTTGTTCCTAGATGGTTGGCAGGCATATTCATTCTGGTGGTCTTAGTAGGAGCAACACAATTATAGGAGGGAAATAAAAACTAGTTATTTTCTTATTATCTATTAAATTCATAATATACTCATGAAACAAATTGTGTACACTATAAATATGATGTTGAAACAAACATAAAATGGATATATATATATATATATATATATAACAATCCCTCCCACCCCCTTGAGTTATTCTCAGGTTGTGGAAGGTGTTACTATAAAATTAACCTAATCTCCAAGGTCTATTATGAACATGGGGTTATAAAAATCCTCTTTTTCCAACTTCACTGAACTCCAATCCCTTACTACCATTTTGTTTGGCTCCTTGAGAGTTATACAACGATATAAATTTTATCTCACTCTAACTCCCAGATTCAAAGTTGTTAGTCATCCGTAATTTTTGTTTTCATAGATGACTAAATGATTTCCCTAGATTTCTAGAAACAAAGTTCATGAACATTGTTAGTTCTAGAAATCTCACTGCCTTCCTCATCCTTAAGATAATTTTTCACTATTTCATCATTCCATCATGTCAAGCTCTGCTTACCAATCTTGGAAAACCCATTAGGGGCTCATGTCACTCATTTTGTCTATATATTGTCACCTTTGGCCCAAATCCTCTGTTTTGTTTTGCCTAAACCCCCCACTGCTACCTAAGACCACCAATCAAATAGCTCTGTTGTGTCTCCCAAAAATACCCCATGCATTGATGGTCTTAAAACTGTCTCTGTAGGCCCTTTAGATAAATCAAGTACACTGGATTTTGGATCTTCAATACATCAGTTTATCATAAACTCTGTTTTACACATTGATGACCCCAAAATCTAAGTTTTTAGTCTGAAGCCAAGCCCAAGGAACCTTCCACTAGGTCACCTAGGGTTTCACGAGTCATAGGGTGGATTTGGTATCCTAAAATATCTGCTTTTCCTATGTAAAGAGACTGCATTCAAAGAAGAAA
Source organism: Pinus albicaulis (assembly GCA_034641835.2). Lineage (NCBI taxonomy): Eukaryota > Viridiplantae > Streptophyta > Pinopsida > Pinales > Pinaceae > Pinus > Pinus albicaulis. The sequence continues at coordinate 135,177 of JAXQQM020078189.1, forward strand.
AGGGACAGTTGCCCTTGCTCACATTGCTGCAAAAAGATCAAGATGGCCATCAACCTAGAAAAGAGGTAAGTTAATAGGGTGAAATCTCCACTGAAGGCATCCACAGCAAATGAGAAGGTAGCAAGGCCTATGTTTGAAGAGAATCAGGGTTTGTGACTGATTTGGCCAAAAAAGTGAATCAGTACAAGGACTACAAAGACAAAAGGTCACCTTCAACTCCATCCAGTGCACATTGAAGATTTTTAGAAAAAATTAATGAGTTTTGAAAGATTTTAGAGAACTCAGAAGACAACACTATTTACTTTTTTCTAGCAGCCCTAAAACCTGGGAGTTTGGGAAGAATGACAAACTGGTCAAAAAATGATGATAAAGCCTCCTTCATAATAGCAGATGGCATTCAAAGGGTTTCAAGCTACCCTCGAAGGGTTTGACAAAGAAGCACTAATCCCACCTCACCAAAAGGAAAAATGACAAAGAGTATCAGTGCAAGGGCCTGAATTTTCAAATACAGTCAGAAGATTTCAAAGTAGTCAAAAGGGAGGCAAGCATGAGATGAAAAGACTAAGGAGAAACCAGAGATATATCACTGTCAACATGGTCAAAGAAACAAACATGTAATTAGTCTAAAAACAAAGCAGAGAAGCCTCCAACAAGGGTTTCCACTTCACCAGGATTGTCAAAGATTGTCAAAGATGGCTACCTACAGGAATATTGATAAGGTAAAACAAACCTAATGTTTATCACAATGGTGGCACATATGAAGACCAAAGGAACTGTTGATGCCAACTGATAGGGTTTTCACACCAAGAAGTTTTCACTGCTCCAAAGAGAAAACATAGCAAAATGCCAATTGAAAGAAGGTCAAAATTCTTCTCTTCAGTCCTATCCACCAAGCAATCAAAGGCAAAAAAGATACAGGACTGGAGACTCCAAGGTGAAGCTGCCAAAATGATCACATGTTTACTGTTTACAAGTGTTGAAATTCATGAAAAGGATAAAGGGGAAAAACCTTCAAGGAGCACTAATGTCACTGAATGACTTTTTCCTTAACAATTTTTCAAAATGACCTTCTGCTTTTCAAGAATTGGTTCATGTTTCCAAAATCTAGGTAAAAGGAAAAGAATAAGCTTGTTGAAAGTTTTGTAAATCCAAGAGAAGAATCAAGATGCTTCAGCCAAGGAAAAAAATATTTTTTCAGATTTCTGCCACCTATAGGATAAAAGGACCATAAAGACAGTGAAAAAGAAAGAAGGGAAAACAAATATTAGAAAGCGGGTTTTATCATGAAATTAGTTTTCAAAAGGAAGTATAAAAGGTATTTTTCCCTCTTCCCAACTCATTTTTGTCTTTGAAAGTGGAGAGCCGTTGAAAATATTTTGTTAGGGTTTTCTGCAAAACTTGCTGAAGTTTTCAGGCGCTACACACTAACAGAACCGCTACGCATAGAGTCGTCGGCGCTGCGCATAGAGGAGGAAGATACAGTGCAAAAAAGCACTGCGCTACGCATCGGAGAGGCGGCGCTACGCACAGGCCTATTTTGGGCCCGAATTTCCCACCATTAAACGGTGTTGCGCACAAGGAAGGCCCGACCTGACCTGGTGCTGCGCACAGGGAAGGCTCGACAGGAACGGCCTATCGGGTGGCACTACGCACAGAGCAGATTTGGAAAAATTTTCCCAAAAATTTCTCAAATTCACTTTTTCTCCTCCTACAGTTTACCTAAGGCTCCTGCATGAGTTATACAAGGTTGTAGTCATTTTCTTTGCCCTCCAAATTGATCTTTTTTCATTCATAATCAAAAGAGGATATCAAAAACCTAAATTTGGCCAAACCCTAATCTTCATGGCAATCAAATATTTAACCTTCTAGGGCAAGAATTACCAATTGGAGAGTTCTCATTAGCATAAATACACTCAATACAAGCTAAGCCTCCTAAACTCTGAAATCATTCCTAGAATTACTTCATTTTGCCCTCATTTGCTAAAATATGCCCTCACCATCACTCATTTGTCCTCCCTAGACCTAAAGCTCTCACCAAGCTAAAAACCATTTTGTTCAAGGATATAATCAGCCACCATGTCCGAAGAAGAGATCAGCACCAGTAGTGATGAAGGCCAAAGGCCTATCAAGCCAAAACACAAGGGAGGAAGGGTTAACAGGTTTGAGCCTTTAGATACCATTCAAATCACCTCTTCTCCCAAGACCCTTGCATGTTTTCAAGATGTTGAATGCTATCAGTTTTGTGAGAAGGTTAAATAGGTCCAAAACCACTCAGAGTTGACTAGGTTGTTCATTCTCAGCCTACAAAACCACCAGGTCAACCTAGTAGGAGTAAAATTTGAACTATCATCTGAATCCATTGCTAAAGCCACAGGAATACTAGATATTGGTGAGAGATGGTTCAAACAAAAGAAGTTGGCCTTAAGCTACTATGAGCCCTTCCTCAAACCTAGTTATCAACAGGGCTACAAGACTATTTTCCCCTTCTCCCACCTGCTAGAGAGATATGCCCTACTGATGAGGCATATTATCAAGTACTTCACTTGTGAGGGGAGGTACTCCAGGATTTATTCATATCACATAAGGCTACTAACGCACTTCACCAGGGTTAAATTGCTAAACCTACCATACTATCTCTACCAGAGCATTGACAAAATAGCTTAAGTGGTCAAGAAAAGGAGTTATGCCCACCAAATACAAAGCCTTTTTCACCACTCCTTGGTTAAGATTATTGTTTTGCACCAGCTAGAGTAGCAGGGAATCCCTTGGGAAGTTTTCATCTCACATGATATATTTGCAAATCCCCAAGCCTTCATTCAGCAAAATTTGCCTTCCACTTCACACTCACTTACCTCCACTCCTCCATCACCTCCACCTATGCCTTCTCCACAAGGAAACCTACCTCATTCCCCTTCTCCTGATGCATCAAATGAAGATGATGACAGTGATAATGAGGAACAAGTAGATGAAAGTGGAGATGAATAAATCAGTAGGTCAGTGACAGAGTTTAATGAGGAACAAGGGGGTGACAGTAGCAATGAGGAACAATAATATGATGATGAAAGTGATGAAAACAATGGGGCAGATACAGATTTTAATGAGGAAGAGCAGGAGGAGGAGGATGACAAGGAGGAGGGAGATGAACATGGCAGTCATGAAGACAAAGACAGTGAGCACTTGGAGGAAAACAGTGATGGTGATGATACAAATGAATCACTCCCAAGTACAGAAAAAGATGTTGTTGATAAGCAAGATGAAGGCTAAGAATATAGTGAAGACAATGATGAGGGGGACATTCAACAAGAAAGTGAACATGACAGCCAAGAGAAAAATGTGCGTGAGCATGACAGTGAACCTAGTCATAGTGAAAATAGTGAAAATATGAATCAAGATGATGAACATGAAGAAACAGAGGAAGATGATGAGGAAATAGAAGATCAAGAAAAAGGAAATGATGAAGCTGAAACAGAGTTTGAAGAGGCAGGCAGTGACCAAGGAAATGACACTGATAGGATAGTTAGTGATGAGAAAAATAGAAAAGTGGAAAGTCATGATTTTCATGATAGCAGTCATGACATTCATGACACAGATCAGCCTTCTAATGATGAACAGGGCCAAAGCGAAGTTGATGTAGATGTGGATGATCTAATCCAAGACCAAGGTAACAGCATTGAAGACAATAAAGGGGTGATAATGATGAGGGTGTTGAAGGCAGCAGTGAGGCTCACAACTTTCTCAATGAACAAGATGATGATGTACACAATGATGGGAAATCTAGTAATGAGGGTGACATGGAAGAAGAGGCTACACAGAGCAGTCCAAAAGGTAAGAAAGAAGGCTTTCCAGCAGATGATAACATTCATGACAAGGAACCTAGAGCAGAAATCATTAGACCTTTTGATTTTTCATACCACAGGGGGAAGAGGGATGTGTTTGCTGCCTCAAAAAGGCAAGGGGCCATATCTTCTCCAGCTATCAAACCATTGGAAAATGGCAAGGAAAAAATGGAAAGGGGTGAGCAATAGGTAAAGGTAAGGAGAAGTAAGAGAATCAAGAAGACTACTCAAGAGCCTCAATTCATTGATCTAGACAGTGACAATGGGGACAAGGAGATGACCACCAGATTGCTACTCTTAACCAAAGATGCACATCTTAAAGAGTGGGAAAGATATTTCAAGATGGCACAATAGGTCGTTCAATATTACAATAATGACCACAAGCACTTCAAGAAGGTGAAAAGGGCCCTTGCTCTCCAGAAGAAAATGACCAAGCACTATGCAAAGAAAAACAAGCTTGCTTGTGCCAAACTAAAGGAGGCCCTCATGGAGATAAAAAACCTAAAGGAGGAAAAAAAAGCATGATAGCCTTGGATTTTTGGCTGACGCTTCTCAAAAAGTGTCCAAGACCTCTTAAGGGACCTCTCCACAAATTTTGGGCCAAATTGAACAAAATTTTGTATTTTTGAAATTTTGAGGCCTCTGTGCGCAGCACCCTTGGTGCTATGCACAAATTAGGTGCATCCTCAGCTTTCAAAATTTAAATTTTTGGATTCCTCTCATCATCAACAGTCTTCTCACAAAATTTCAGATCATTTGGAGCATATTTGACCCTCCAAAAGGTAAAAAAACATGAAAATTTTGACCATTCTGCCGCATTTTCAGGCAAGGTGTTGCGCACAGAGCAGTGTTGGGAGAATGGGTTTTTGTTCATTCATGCAAGTCATTCAGGAAAAATCAAGAATTTCTAGAAATTATACTTATCAGGCTTTCCAACGAGCCATCACGAAGCCAAATTCGGCATCAGAAAGGGGTCCAAAACTTAGTCACAAAAGACCCTATTTTTTGTTGAATTGGCGCTGCGCACAGAGACTGTCTAAGTGTGTTCTGGACCAAAAGTCAAAAAAACACACTCATTTATTGCAAATTGATATTTTTGAGATTTTTAAGGCAAAACACTCTAGAATTAGGTGCAAATAGTTATTTTGGCATTTATTTCTTAGGATATTATGTGCCTTGGGCCTTGCATGGTCTCTTGGCCATAAATGACATTTATGGTTGAATTTGACATTTTAATACCGTATTTAGGGTTTTATTCCTCCTTTTCTCCATAAATAAAGCATGAGGCTCTTATGTATTTTGTTGGCTTTTGATGAACTTGGAGAGAAATACATGGTTTCTATGAGCTTGGAGAAGAAATTGGTTTTGTGAAGTTGATGAATGGCTTGTTTGGCTTGATGATGGAGAAGCTTGTTTGCAAGATTCCTTAGCTTGGTGAATGGTGATGTCTTCTTAACTTTTTTATGTTTTCTTTTTTTCATTATGTTTCATTCTTCTTGGTTACTATAAATAAGAAAAGTATGGGTTGAGACATTCTCTTTGAGGCACCTCAACCCTCCTGTTTGTTATAGCTTTGATGTTTTCCTATGTTTGGTCATCTTAAGGAATTCTTGATTGCTCCTTAGGTCCACCTAAACTTGTTTTTGTTTCATGAATGGTTAGTATTCTAGTTTACAAGTATGATTCACAGTATGCCCTGCTTATTTGAAGCTTTCAAAACTCTATCTTGAAGCCTTTCTTTGGAATATTGTTTGTTAGGTTAAGTCAAAGAGGTCTCGTTCAATATTGCCCTTTGTCCATGCCTACCAACTTGTTTTAGAGTTCTTTATAGCCTGATTTATGATGTTTAGGACTTCCCTCTTCATAGATTAAGTTATTGTGCTATCTTATATGTTTTCCCAAATTCTGAAGGAGAATTTACTAAAGTTAGAAGCTCTTATGCTTTCTATGTTTCACTGGAATGTTTATCTTGGATATTTATCAGTTTAAGTATTGTTCATTGAGCTTAATGGTTTTCCCTGCCTCATGAGTTGTAGCTTTTAACTATATGTATTTAATACCTCCTAGTTTTTCCCAAACTTGTTTTTCACTACACCTCACACATTACCTTAAGGATCCATTAACCTTGCTAGATTGGCCCTGCAACACACTCTGATTCATCATTGAGACACTTGTTGGTACTATTTTATTGCTACCCTTTTCTATT
>JAXQQM020064392.1:0-59842 GCA_034641835.2 Pinus albicaulis
TCGTTCAACTCCAGCGGGACAGCAGAACCCGCGACCATCACAGAGGGCACCAACATTATCATGAGGGAGACACCCAACGTACTGTGAGCAGGTTCCATTTGCCCACGTTTGATAGTTCATCAAACAGTTCGACAAAGGCTTGGGTGGAGAAGCTGGACATATACTTCCAGCTCAACCAGATGGCAGAGACGGAGGCCATCAAGGTGGCAGCATTGCATCTGGATGGAGAGGCCCAGGATTGGTGGTTCCATGGGATGGTTACACTCAGACATTCGACAATGACTACATATGTCGAGTTCACCCGGAGATTGATAGAGAGGTTTGATAGACGAGATCCGGAGGAGCATTTCGTTGAGCTGACGAGGCTCAAGCAGACCGAGAGCCCGGATACTTGCATCTCAGATTTCCTGAGACTATTAGTGATGGTGCCAGATCTATCTGTGGCACAGATGATCTACATGTTCATTGAGGGGTTAGCAGAGCCACTTCGGGGTTTGGTCAGATCCACTAGACCAACCACACTCCATGACGCAGTTGGCAGGACCCGGGATTTACAGGATGCCTTGCCCAGGACCAGGACGCCTTACCCACAGAGACAGGCTTTCCAGCCTAAGGGGAAGGACGTGAGGATTCCACCTCCAAAGGGGAATCCGGGTAGAGGATAGTTGGATGATGATGCCAGGAGGGAGTTGAAGAAGAAGAGGCTGTGTTTTACATGTCAGGAGCCGTGGGCACTAGGACACAGATGTGCTGCGGGCAAAGCACACTTTATTGAGGTCTTCTCCGAGAGCAGCGGAGAAGAGGATGAGTATGATGATGGGGAGGCAGGAGGCAGCCATGCAGCGCAGGACCATTTGCCACCTCCACCAGCAGGAGCAGGAGGTGCAGCCTTTGCACCCATAGGGGGGACCCTTGCAGCGTTGTGGGGAGTACCCAAATATTTGACGCTGCGTGTCCGAGAGACAGTACGTGGGTAGCAAGTTTCAGTACTGGTAGACAGTGGGGCAACCCACAACTTCATTGATGCACAGATGGTTGAGTGGAGAGGCATACTGACAGAGAACTTCGATGGATTTTCAGTGTTGGTCCCAGGAGATCAGACGATGCAGTGTGCCAGATATGTTCCAGAGCTGGCTGTGACGATGGGTACCTACACAGTGACTAACCACTTTTTCGTGGTTAACATACCGGATACCAATGTGGTATTGGGTGTACAGTGGCTGATTACTCTAGGGAAGGTCACCACAGATTGGGAGGCCTTGGAGATGGAGTGGGATGATAAGAAGACCAGGAAGCATGAGAAGATACGAGGGATGCACACTTACCCACCCCAGACTGTTTCAGCTCACCGGATGGAGGCAGACTTCCAAAAGGGTGACATAGAGTGGGCAGTAGAGCTGCGTGCATCAGACGCAGGGACTACCGGGCAGACAGTTCATCCTGAGATACAGACCATCCTTGACAGGTATGCCATGGTGTTTGGGGAGATACCGCCGGGACAGCCACCAGATCGGGGATTTGAGCATGCTATTGAGCTAGAGCAGCGCATTCAGGCCGTTATTACCACCCCCTATAGGTACCCCAAAGCCTATCGGGACGAGATTGAGCAGGCTATCTGTGCGCTGTTGGCTCTTGGACACATACGGCCCAACACCAGTCCTTTCGCTTCTTCAGTAGTGTTGGTGAAGACAAAGGACGACACATTGCGGATGTGCATTGATTACAGGGCTTTGAACAAGAAAACCATGAAGAACAGGTACCCCATACCGTGGATTGATGAGCTGATGGACGAGTTGAGCGGAGCACAGTTCTTCTCAAAGATTGATTTGAGATCTGGGTACCACCAGATTCGCGTGAGGGAATAGGACATTCCCAAGACCGCTTTCAGATGCCATTATGGCCATTTCGAGTTCTTGGTGATGCCCTTCAGGCTAACCAACGCACCAGCCACATTCCAGTCATGCATGAACCACATCTTCCGCAGTCACCTGAGGAAGTTTGTGCTGGTTTTCTTTGATGATATATTGATATACAGCAGGACATGGGAGGAGCATCTCCGGCACATAGAGGCAGTGTTGCATATTTTGGAGGAGCAGCAATTTTATGCTAAGCTCTCCAAGTGTGAGTTTGGATTGACAGAGATGCTATATCTGGGACACATTATAGGGGTGGACGGAGTGAGGATCCACGAGGAGAAGATCAGGGCCATCAGAGATTGGCCAGAGCCTAGAAACGTGACAGAACTTCGTGGGTTTGTAGGCATCTGCACCTACTACAGGAAGTTCGTCAAGAGTTTCTCTTAGCTTGTTGCAGCCCTGACAGATTTGATGAAGAAGGAGGCATTCAGTTGGTCAGATATAGCGCAGCTGGCCTTTGACAGGCTTAAGGAGGTGATGAGCAGCTGCCTAGTACTTGCTTTGCCGGATTTCACGCAGCCGTTTGTCCTGGAGTGTGATGCATCGGGAGAGGGGATCGGTGCAGTATTGATGCAGGGAGGTCACCCGATAGCTTTTGAGAGCCGGAAGCTCCTTCCACAGGAGCCGTTATATGCCATATATGACAAGGAGATGTTGGCCATCATGCATGCCTTGGCCAAATTCCGGCAGTACATGGTAGGTAACAGGTTTAGGGTGAGGATTGACCACAATAGCCTCAGATTCTTTTTAGAGCAGAAACAGCGACAGGAGAGGCAGCAGAAGTGGGTCAACAAGATCCAGGCCTACGACTTTGACATAGAGTATGTCAAAGGAAAGAACAACCTGGTGGCTGATGCACTTTCACGTAGACCAGCCGTGTTGTCTTTGATGAGTCTGGACGTAGATTGGAGGGCTCGACTTTTGGTGGAGTACTCCAAGGACAGGTTTGCTTGCGAGGTTCTGGATGGACAGGTGACGGATGATAGATACAGGGTGATGGAGGAGATCATCTACTACAGGGACAAGATCTTCTTGACTGAAGGATCTCAGCTCAAGAAGAAGATACTACAGGCTTCTCATGATTCACCATTGGCTGGTCACCAGGGGTTTACCAAAACCTACAAGCCATCAGAGAGAGGTTCTCATGGAAGGGCCTCAAGGAGGACGTACTCCAGCATGTCAGGGAGTGCGAAGTTTGTTAGCGCAACAAGGGGGAGATGAACCATCCAGCAGGGTTGTTTCAACCTATTCCCATTCTAGAGGGGAAATGGGAGAGTATTTCGATGGACTTCATCACGGGGTTGCCCATGATGTAGGGCAAGGACTGTATATTTGTCGTCGTTGATCGACTGACAAAATATGCACACTTTTTCGCCATATCCGCGCACTATACGACAACACAGATGGCAGAGCTGTTCTTCCGGGATATCTTCAGGTTACATGGTCTTCCCAAGACCATTGTCAGTGACAGGGACAGCCGCTTCATGGGCGGATTTTGGCAGGAGCTTTTCTAGTTGGTGGGGACAAAGTTGACACCGAGCACCAGCTATCACCCACAGACAAATGGGCAGACGAAGATAGTTAACAAGTGGCTGGAGGGCTACTTGCGTAACTATGTTAGTGGGCAGCAGAGAGCATGGCTGAAGTGGCTGCACCTAGGAGAGTACTGCTACAACAACACACATCACATGTCTATCGGTATGTCTTCGTTTTATGCATTATATGGTTATCATGCTTTATCTTTCGTTGATGTGATGTTTGGTGCCAGCAAGGCTCCGAGAGCCAAGGATTGGATCCAAGAGAGTCAGGACATCCTCTGAGCTCTCAAGGATAACATGGCTACCGCGCAGAATCAGCAGAAGCTGTATGCTGACAAGGGTCGGGTGGAGAGACAGTTTGAGGTAGGGGACTTGGTCTACCTATGCTTGCAGCCATACCGACAGTTGACTCTGAAGCAGAAGGGGGCTGAAAAGCTCAAGCCCCGCTTTTATGGACCATACAGAGTGATACGCAGGGTTGGACAGGTTGCCTATGAGTTGGAGCTGCCCCAAGGCAGCAAGATTCATAACATTTTTCATGTATCATGCCTGAAGAAGGCTTTGGGACAGCAGGTGACAGTGACGGAGGAGCTTCTGCCTACAGATGATGATGGGCATTTGGTGCTACAGTCGGAGGCCATCATTGATGTCAGAGAGAGACAGCTGCAGAGCAGGACAGTCCGGGAATTCTTAGTGAGGTGGAAGAATTTGCCGGATGAGGATGCCACTTGGGAGAGTGAGAAGATCTTGTAGCATCCATCACTACAGTTGCTTGGGGTCAAGCAACATTTTTCCAGGGGAGACTGTTATCGCTAATTGGAAATATTAATTTTGATCAATTTTTCCTTCTATAGTTAAAATATAAATAAAAGTGAGTAAGAGGGGGATATAACTCACTTTAAAATAAAGTACACTCCCTAGTAGATTCAACGTTGTAACTTAAGTGGGCCAAGGGGGGCCAAGAGACCACGTAGAGGGGGACCCACTTAGACCATGTGGGCATAGATAGTGCAGTTGAGTTGGCAACGTGGGTCAAATGGAGGCTACGTAGAAGATGGTGGGGCCTAGGGTTGAGAGAGGCCCGTCGTTATAAAAAGGAGGAGAGCCTCCTCATTTCTTCATTCGAGTATTATGCATATTGAGCTGTCACTTCGACTTTGAGCACGCTAGCTGTTTAGCTTGTCTGTAGCACTGTTTAGTGCATTGAGTGTCTCCGTTCAGAGATCTCACCTTCAGCCCCGGGAGACTTCGAGTGCTTGCTCGGGTGAGGCATTCCCATCAGTATTTTGCAGGAGGATCGAGTTGTGGCATTTAGTGCATTGAGTGTCTCTGTTCGGAGATCTCACCCTCAGCCCCGGGAGACTTCGAGTGCTTGCTCGGGTGAGGCATTCCCATCAGTATTTTGCAGGAGGATCGAGTTGTGGCATTTGTGGAGGAGCATTGCATCTATAGACTGCACAGTCTTGAGAGGGAGGACGCAGTCCATATTGAGGGAGCTCTGGAGTGACACTCTTTCGGAGGATTTTGGTCAGGAGATTGAGCAAGGGGCCAACCCTTGCTAATTGGAGACTTTTGGCTGAGCGGGAGGCCATCTTTTGGGGAATTTCATCCAGCTTCAGCGTGTCCCTTGGGAGGATAGCGTAAATCCTCAAGGGAGGTATTTTCGGGGGTCATCCATTCCAGAAATGCTCTCTGTGCTTTTCTGGGTATTGTGAGTAGAGGCTGATTCTAGAGTTTCAGCTCATTCCGAGTAGGGGAGCAGCCCCAAATACTCAATTGGTTCTAGTAGTAGCAGCAGCACGGCAGTTTTCCAGCAGCTTGGACGCAGAGCATAGAGCAGCCATTCCTTTGTTATTCTGAGAGTATTCCTACACTTGCTTGGTGCAAGTCGAGGTGCCATCACTCTGATTACCTCTTGTACTCATTTCTATTTCTCAGTATAATAAAATGGCTCAGTATTCTCTCTATTTTATGTGTATCTACTTCATATTCAGTTTGTAGCATTTTGTATCTTGTTGTATGCTTTGTATTACTAGTTATTTCCCTTTTGGGATATTACACTCTCGGAATGCCACCTTGAGCGTAATTAACCGAGTTAAGCCCAAAAATAACTCGATTTTCCGAAAGTTGTCGGAATGCTCTGGAACGAAAGGCAAGCTACTCGAATGATGGAATACATCAAGCGAATGCCACCAAACTTCATAGAAACTCCTCAAAACTCCTCCAAAAAGCCCCTGAGCTCGCTGATGACACCAACCTGTACTTGTGACCTGTCTGCTCCTAACTTTGGAAGTCCAACCTAACTCTGTCGTAGGTGACACCAAAAAAGGGAATATTACAGACCTTCTGCCCCAAGATTGCTTGCCCTCAAGCAATCCAAATATGTGGGCCACTCTGTTAGCCTGCTGCAACTAAGACCCAATGCCTTGATCCCATACAAACCCCTGGTGCTACTCTGTGCCTGTGTCAATCCACCCGAAATAGACCCCTCAGTGTCGGGATCCCAAACTGATCTCTCACTGTTCCTGTCATCAAACAATCCTCTTGGATCCCAACGCCACCATGGCCAATCATCGCCCACGTCCCACGGCTCGAACTGTGCACTGCCTCTGGCTATAGCTGATGCTCTATGGGGTGACGACCACGACTCCTGCTGTGCTGTAGATATGACTATGTAAGCTGCCCCACCAACCGTGTACCAACTCATCACCTCTCTCCAATTCAACCCTTGACTCAATCCAATGTTGTTCCTGCTCTCCTGAAATCGGGATGGAATGCTAAAGAAACGTCAATTTGTGCCCCACTGCCAATTGGAATCTGTATCATCTGCCATGTCTAAGGGCCCTTGCTCCATTGTGCTCCCTACGAAGAAGATCGTACCATCAAGAGGGTACCAACTCATGATCTCCCGCCAATCTATCCTGGAAGAAGAATCCAATGTAGCGACAACTGTATATGGAACATGCCTGAAGTGTTGTTGCCATCCTGTAATCAACTCACGCTGCTCTGTCCTGTCTGCCAACGTGTAATATCCCCAAATTAGTAGTAAGCTAATTTGGATATTAATTTTGATTAATTTCGGCAAATCCTAATGTTGGGCAGAAATAAAGGGGTGAGGGAACCCATGAATAAAACATTAGAATAAAAGCACTTTCCTAAAGTCACTGGGCAGATTAATTAAACGATGAAGTGGGGGCCATGAGGCCAAGTGACAACACAGGAGAGGATGCACTTAGGACAACGCAGTGGCAGCGTGGGAGAGGCAGTATAGCGTAGCGAGGGACAACGTGGCACAAAGGGAAAACACAACATAGGTGGGCCCAAGGGAGTTTAGGGGTTCACAAGCATAAAAGGAGAGGAAGGAAACCTTTTTCATTCATTCTTTCATCTTATGATTTTTTGTCTGTCAAGACTAGAGCATGCTCAAGCGGTTTAGCTGGGTCTGCAGTGCTGTTTAGCACAAGGGTGTCTCCGAGCGAAGATCCCAACTTCGTCCTCGGGGGACTTCGAGTGCCCGCTCAGGATAGGAGCCATACCATCAGTTTTGGAGAGCAACAATACCATTTCAGCCTCAGGATTACGCAGTCACTTCCAGGGGCAGCACAGTCTTCCAGGGAGATTACATAGTCATAGAGAGGAGCAACATCCAGAGGAAAGAACTTCACGAGATTTCAACTGGGAGATTGTGAGGGGATCAAGCCTTCCATAGCTGAGTTTTTCAGAGATTGGAGGCCCTTCTTTCAATGTTTTCATTAGAGAGACCAGCGTACCCAGCAAGAGAGCGTAGCCATCCCTAGAGGGTGAATTTCCAGGGTCAGCCTTTCCGGAATTCCTTTGCGGGTTTTTCTGGGTTTGTTGAGAAGAAGCCAAGATTAATTTGGCAGAATTTTTTGGGCAGATTTGAGGTGTCAAACATAGAACCTAACTTAGCGAGCAACTAGCGGAGCTAAGGGAAATTGGGCCGAAATTCCGGGTCAACATTTGGCCAATTCCTTCGTGGGCTTTGTTAGTCGTCAGTAATTTTTACTATCTGTAGATGACTAAATATTGGTTCTAGATTTCTAAAAACAAGATTCCCTGAATATTGTGAGTTTTAGAAATCTCACTGCCTTCATTATCCTTATGGAAAATTCTTCACTATTCTACCATTTTTCCATTCCATGGTCACCCTACCACTCCTAAAAGAGTTCCTTATGGGCTTATGCCTCCCATCTCCATCATTTTTTCTACTTATGACCTCATCACTCTGTTTTTCCCTTGCCCATAACACCACTTTCCATCTAGGGTTACCAATCAACCTATTCCTTTCCATGTTCACCAGGTTCCTCAAGCATTGATGGTCTCAAAACTATCTTTGTAGGCTCTTTAGATAAATCAAGTACATTGGATTTTGGATCTTCAACATACCACCTTGTCAAAACTCTGTTTTTATACTTGAAGACTCCAGGCCAATTTTCAGTCAAAGACCAGGTCAAGGAACCCTCCCACTAGGTCATTAGGGTTTCACAGGTTGTAAGGTCATCATTGATGTTTTAAGCACTGTTTTTCCTGTGTTAGAAGCTGGCTCAGATGTAATAGAAGGTTAGCACATGGTTATCCAAGAAAGATCAGAAAATCTCCAAAGAGGACTGCTTTATCAAGCTCATATTCTGCAAAAGGTAAATGTGAAATTTGACACTTCTGCAGGAGTGTCAAGAGGTAAATTAGCAAAATAAATTGATAAGGTAAATGGTATGTTTCTAAAAGAAGACATCTTGCAGCAAGGAAGATAGGAAGCACTTGGTCTTAAGGAGAATTAGGGTTTTTGAGCTTGATTGGTCCAGCAGGGTGTCAAAACACTGACCACTTGCAGCAAATCACATGGTGGAGGCACACCAAAAACCAAACATGAAGAGAAGCTTTTCAGAAATTATGGATGAAATAGGGAAAAAGGTGAGGTGAACTGGACAGAAATGAATGAACTTAAAAGGGCTATAGAGAACTTAGAAGACAACACTGATAATTGTTTTCAAGCACTCCGACACCTAGGGTTTTGGGAAAGTGTTCAAAGAAGGTGAAACCATGGTTTGAACTCCATGATGACAGCGAAGGGATTCTGAAGATGTCACTATTTGTAAAAGATTCCAAACTTGTCCAAAGAAGTTTGTCATGCCAAAAATGATCGAAAGTTATTATGAGCTCCATAGTGCATGTTAAAGGAGAGTTTTGAAGGTATTAATGTGTGAAAATCCCCCAGAAATGTTTAAATGAGCTTATTATGCTTCAAGGAGAAACAAGAGAGTCAAATTATCATTTCAGTCACCTACAAAGTAGCAGTTGTCAAAAGATGAAGAACATGATGATTGAGCTCTAAGGAGGAAGAAAATATGATTTTAAGGTTGCTACCATGTCAAAACAAATATGTCAAGTTTTCAAGGTCAAAGAAAAAGCAAGTTTCACCAGTCCAGCAACCTACAAACAAAAAGCCAAGTCAATGTTTTCGTCACCTACAACAAAGGGTCAAAAGAGCATTAGTGAAAGAAATGAAAAAGGTTTTAGACATTAGGAAATGGGTTTGCAAAGATTAAATTTAAATCCCAGGCATATAAAGGGTCATTTTGTTTTTCATTTGGCTTATTGTTTCCTTGCAAAAACGTTGAGAGCGTTAAAGAGAGAAGACTGTGGATTTTCTGGGCAAAATTGGACAAGTTTACCCGGCGCTGCGCGTTTAGGTCGGCGTTGCGTGCCTAGAGTTGGGCACTGCGCCCCTGGCAGTTTTCCTTGTGCAAATTTCTTCGGCATTGCGCGCTTGGCAAAACGCTGCGCTTTTACCCGATTGACCCGACAGGCCTGACAAAAAACCTCTGGTGCTGTGCCTTTGGCCGACTCGACTCCTCGTTCACTTGGGCGCTGCGCACTTGGCTAGAAGGGCCTTCCAAGCCATTTCAACACTCAAATCAACTCAAAGTTTCTTCAAACTGCCTCCAAGGGTTTTTTTTTTAGGCATCTTTAAGGGGTAAGTACAAGACATCACCTCCTCTCCAAGTTTTTGTTATCATTTGGTTAAAGGAATGGAACCCTAAGGAGATAAGCTAAATGTCATGCTTAAAAAACATTGATTAAGCGTCCCTCATCTAATATCAGCCAAAGCAGGGGTAAATTAGGGTAGTTGCAGTGGTTTGAAATTGGTCATCCATCAAAGCTTAAAGGCTCTGTCCCTCACACTGAAAACAGATTGACCTTACATTGCCCTTTCTTCTTTTCAAATTGACATAAGTTACAAGGTGTCAAAGTAGAGTTTAAACAAGCAGCAAAGGGTGGTCATTGAGCTTGCCTCTCACTCATATTCCTATACCCTTACCCTCACTCACCCATCCATATCATTCACTTGCAAAGATTGCCATCCTCCATCCCTTCATCTCATTTTTATTGTGTAGTCCTAGGGTTTTGTTCAAAACAGAGTGATCAAAATGTCAAGGGAAGGTGACAGTGATAGTGGTGAGGAAGGCCAAATGCCAAGGAGGCATCAACACAAAGGTGGGAGGATCAACAGGTTTTAACCACTAAACACAATGGAGCTAAATGCATCTCCCTTAACTGTCTCCTGCTTCCAAAATGTAGGCTGCTATGAATTTTGTGAGAAAGTACAGCAGGTGCAGAATCACCCTGAGCTGACTAGGCTCTTCATACTTAACCTACATGAGAAACAAGTCAACCTTGCAGGGGTAAACTTTGAGTTGTCTTCAGATGCCATTGCTATTGCCACTGGGATACCTAGTGTGGGTGAAAAATGGTTCAAGCAGGCCAATTTAGACATGAGCTACTATGAGCCATACCTTAAACCCAGATACAAAGACTACAATAAATCCATATTTCCTTTCTCACATTTGCTTGAGATGTATGCACCCATGATGAGGGTCATTATGAAATATTTCACATGTGAAGGAAGATTCTCCCTGCTTTATTCCTATCACATCAGGTTGCTCATGCACTTTACTAGGGTTAAGATGTTGCATCTACCCTACTACCTCTACAGGAGTATTGACAAAATGTCTTATATTGTACAAAAGAGAGACCATCCATAGTAGATGCAGAGCCTCTTTCACCACTCCCTTATCAAAATGGTTGTGATGCATCAATTGCAGTAAAAGGGTATTCCATGGGAGGTTTTCATTGCCCATGAAGTGTTCACAAACCCACAACCCCATCCTCAGCAAAATGTGCTCTCATCATCTCATCCTCTTGTCCTTACTCCTCCATCATCTCCTGCTGAACATGTTTCACCATCTACACATATCCATTCACCTCAGGGCAACCCTCCTTCATCACTCTCTCACAATGCATTAGAAAATGAAGGAAGTGACAATGAGCAGTGAAATGAAAACGAGGGAGAGGGTAATGATGAATCAAGCAAAAATGAAGAAGAAAGCAAAGAAGAGGAGGTCAGTGAAGAAGAAGCCAATGAAGGAGATGATAATGAAGAATCAAACAGTGAGGACAGTGAGGCTGATGATAGCAGTAAAGAGCACAGTGAGGCTCACAGTAATGAGGCAAACAACAATAATGAGGAACAAAATGAAGAGACAGAGGTTAGTGATGAGGCAGAAAGCATGGAAACAGAAGAAAATGAGGATGTTGGCAATAATGAGGTACATAGCAGTGAGCAAAATAACAAAGAAAAATCAGTCAGTGAAGAAGAGGAAGGAAGTGCAGAAGACAGTGGGACAAATAGTAAGGAAGGCAGTGCAGAAAACAGTGAGGAGGCAGAAGATAGTGAAGAAAAGAGCAATGATGTCAGCATGGAGGATGTAAATGAAGCAGAGAGCATGGAAGCATAAGGAAATGATGATGATGATGATGATGGCATTGGGTCTAAAAGCAGCAAAGAAGAAAACATTGAATCAGAGAGTAATGAAGCAGGAAGTAACAGTGATGACAAAGGCCATGATGACAGTGAGTCAAAAAGCCATGACATCAGTGAGAATACAAATGGTGATGATAGTCATGATGGCAACCATAGTGAAGGCACTCAAATGATCAATATTGAACCTTTTCCTTTAACTTACCAAAGGGGAAGTAGGCATGTGTTTGCTGCCCTCAAGAGGCAAGGGGCCATGCCTTCTACTTCAACCAAGCAGCGTGACAAAGGCAAAGAAAAGGTCATGGATGAAAAGGAAGAAGACCAACATGAGACTGAGTAAGAATTTGAACTCATTCATGTTGACAGTGATGATGAAAATGAGGCAAGGATCTCAAGCAGGTTGCTCAAAGGTAAAGATGCTCAATTCAAAGATTTGCAAGCCAATCTAGCTAGAGCCAAGAATGTCATCCAGTATTATGAGATTGAAAACAAGCAGCTGGAGGCACAAAAGGCCATTTATGAGGTTAGGGCAATCAGAGTTGGGAAAGAGGCTGAAAGGACCAAGTTTAGACTAGATGAGGTCTTGGGTGTTTTTGATGAAAGTGAAGATGAAGAAGGGCAGTTGTCTAGGAGAAGGCCAAGAACAATGGGCTTGAGGAAGGCTTTAGCCAAGGAGAAGGAGCAATAAACAACATTGGTAGAGTAGCTCACTCCAAGTGAGCTGCTTGCCATGGAGATAGAGTATGATTGGGAACCTTGGTTAGAGAGGGCTAATACACACTTGGAGGATCAGCTGGAAAAGACACAAAGAGACCTTGGCCTTCAGAAGAAAATGGCGAAGCACTATGCCTTAAGAAATCAAATTGCAAGGGCCAAGCTCAAAAGAGCCCTTGCTAAAATTCAAGCCCTCAAGGTGGAAAAAAGCAAAGAATACCTTGAAATCCTTGCTGATGCTTCCCTACAGGCATCCCAAACACCATGAGGAAGATAATTTCAAATTTTGGCAAGTTTTTGTGAATTTTGGTTTTTCACTGTTTTGGAGGGCCAAGGGCGCAGCGCCCCTGGTGTTGCGCTCTTTTTTGGGGCACTTTCTTGAGGAGTGGTTTACGTTTTTGGGTTCATCTTGACAAGTACATTACACACACCAAATTTTAGATCATTTGGAGCATATTTGGTTCTCCAAAAGGGTAAAAAACATGAAAAAAACCACCTTTCTGCCCTATTTTCAGGGCTAGCGCTGCCCCTTGAGCAGCCTTGAGAGATTTGGTTTTTGGACAGGCAAATGGACACCAAATGAAAAACTAAAGACAATTTTGGAAAGTAGAGTTGACAAGCTTTCCAACGAGCTATCACAGAGCTCATTCCGACACCGAGAAGGCCTTCAAAATTCAGCTGCAAGGTGGCCTATTTTTCTGGTGCAGGCGTTGCGCCCTTGGACCTCACTGCTACGCCCTTGCCTGCAAAGTCAACAAAAGACACAAATTTATTGAAAATAGATATTTTGTGGTTTTTTGGACAAATCACTCCAAAGTTAGGTGTTAGAAGTTATTTTTCATTTATTGCATTAGATATTTTGTGCCTTGGGCCTTGCATGGTCTTAATGGACAAATTTAGCATTTATGATGTATTTATGACATTTTGGGAACCCTAGATAGGGTTTTGGTCCTCCTTGCTTGTTAAATACAACATTGATGCCTCATTGTACATGTTGGATGATTATTGAGAGTAATACATAGACTTTGAGATTGAAAAGAAATTGGCTTTGGTTTTTGTGGATAGCTTGACTTGCTTGACAATGGAGAAGGCTCACTTGCAGGATTCATGAGCATAGTTAATGGTGATGTGTTCCTTATTTAGTTCTTGTTTTCTTATGTTATCATTTTGTTCCATCTTTCTATTGCAGTAGGACAACAGTTTTAGGCTAAGAAATGTTGTTTAGAGGCACCTTACCTCTGTTTGTTCTCCACTGCTTCTATGTTTTCCTCTGCTAGGTCAGATTCGAGAATCCTTGAATGCTCTCTAGTCCCACTTAGTTTGTTTATTTTAAGAATGATTCATTGAAGCAAATGTCAAAGTAGTTTTATGGTTAGCCCTGCTCTTTGCCATTACTTAAACATTGTTTTTAAGGTCTTTTATTTGAAGTATTGCTGATTAGGTTTAGCTAAAGAGGTTTATGATTTGCCATGCCCTTTTGTTTATCCTAAATAGTTGCTTCAGAGGTCTTTATAGCTTGATTAATGAAGTTAGGAGTTCCCTCTTCTTTGATCTCTGCTATATGTTTATCTTAAATGTTTCCTTAGCTTAAAGGTGAAATCACTAGAAGATTTACAAGTTTCTTGCCTTCTATAGTTCACTGGATTGTTGTCTTAATGCGTACTTTCTAGGGTTTAGTCAAAGAAGTTATTGGTGTGCCTTGTCTTTGATTATTTCTTCATGCTTAGTAATCTTAAAGGTCATTCTTGTTAAGGTATTTGTTGAAGGATTCTTAACTGCCCTTTTGCACCTACTATGTTCACAATTTGATGTTCGCTTCATTCACATAAGCTTTTAGATCCATTTGACCTTGTTAGACTTGACCTGTGATACACCCTTGATCCATTGTTAAACTTCTCAAGACCTTTGTAGACTCCATAGCCCAATGGTTTAAACCTCTCTCACTCTATCTATTCTACTTGGCAACCTACCCAACCAAACAAACAAACAAACAAACCCTAATCCTTATAACTAGCCTAAAATCAAAACCCTAAATTCAACTAAGTCACATCCTTTACACAAACATAGAGAGAGCTCTCTCTGAGTCCAGGAAGGCTAGGTCTTAGGACTCCAAAGACTGGTTTGATGTTACCCTTGTACATTTGGTCTTGCCAATCTAACAAATTACGAGGACCTAACAGGTTTTTGTGGGTTTCTTGAGTAGAGTCCGTGTTTAAAGTCCCAAAATTTTCTAAGCAGTGTAGCAAGCCCTAGCGGCATTTCTTCGGGAGCAGTAGCAGCATTTCTAGCAGATTGCAGCGTAGAGCTATAGCCATACAACATACCATCAGTGGGGGATTTCAGCATTGATTCAGAGGGCTTCCCTAGCTTGCCTTGAGCAAGCCCAGGTGCCTTCATTCCAACACCTCGATTGTACTCATTTCTAGCAAATTAATAAAATGGCTCAGTATTATTTTATGGCTTCGTTGGTGTTTTGATATTAGTTTTTGTTTTGTTGTCTCCTTAATATATTTTAGTTTGTTACTATTGTTATTTTCCCATTTTGGATTTACAGTGGTATCAGAGCTTCGTTCTTGGCTCAGCGGTGGGGATATTTTTCTATGAACAAAGAGGGTAGGCAAAATCTTACCCACCAAAGGCAGTAGAGGTGGCAAATATGGGGGAGTCAAGGAGAAAAGGGGAAGCAACATTTGGTAACATTTTTAAGGCCCTAAATGATTTAGCCAAAGGATAGAAGGGAATGTTGGAAAGACTCAAGCAACAAAATAAGAAGGAGAGCATCCATCATGAATCCCTAGTTGGGGAGACTTCGGGGGTCTCACAACAGTGACCACCCTTTACCAGCCACTCATCCGCCAACCTTCAGTAGTCCAACCAGGATCACCATGCCTACATTCTTACCTCGAGTACCAAGTGAGCAAGGTAGGTGGCATGATCATATACCCATGGGAGATTATTTCCGAGAATGGCAGTCAATGGGGGAAAACTTCAAAGCGGCTTTGTCCTTTAGAGATTACTGCCAGCTCATGCAGGATGAAGAAGGAAGGAACAATGGGGGGTCTAGCACACAGAGTTCAGAGTAGCAGTGTACCATTGGGAGGACATCTTTTCCCACGAATGATGGATCCACTGATTGCACGGCTCGGGATTGGGTGGAAAAGTTGGATACCTCTTTCCAGCTTGACCGAATAACGAAGGGGGAAGCCATCAAAATGGCTACCTCGCACTTGGAGGATGAGGGCACACTGGATTTTGGGGTGCTCGTGGATACACCTAGTGTGACACAGGACTCACCCTTGTTGGATACCTCCTTGACCATGTTGGTTGACATCTTAGTGGAGAGAGTAGAGCCTACCCCAGTAGAGCCATACATTGAGGTGATGATCGGAGTCGTGTCCGAGTTTTTGATTGACAACCGCACATAGCAGATGGGTGAGGTGCCAGGAGATGTATCCACCTTTGATGAGGCACTAAGAGATACAGAGGAAGAGCAAGAGGACATTCCTTCTGTATGTCAGGATCAAGACTCTTCTTTGGATGAGTCCATGAGTTCATATGAGGATGGTTCTGGGAAGCATGAGGAGTCATGCAGAGTTGATGACAGTAGGTTGGTTTCGTATTCCAGTGGGCATGTGGTATCAGGGGACTCTATGGGAGATGTTCAGGATGATGAGTCACTTTTGATGATTCAGCTGGAGCAACTTATGGTACAACTAGAGGACACATTGGAGCATCGGAGCAGCCCCCTTCAAGCATACATAGATGGGGCTAGCAACACGGTTGGGTCACCTTTGGCCATTAGAGAGAGAGAGACAGAGATACCTAGTCAGATCTCATGCATTGACTTGGATAGCGGGATGAGACGACCTGAGTTGCACAGGGTGCAACATTTGCATGTCAGGGTTGCTCTAGGTGCAGGAGTTCATGCATTCGATCCCTCTCTTGGGGTTGGATGGCGAGAGATTCTGAGTTGTTACCCAGTGGAGTGGGTTATGGAGATGGTGATGCACCGCGGTGTAGCTCAGCAGGAGCTTCCAGGCACTGGGATTACCAGAAGCCCCGACTGGCATTGGGATCCTGGCGGGACTACCCATCACTTCCCGCGTATGCTAGTTGACTACGACCTGGAGGGTACAATTGAACTAGCAGTTGAGCATACACATTCACTATGGGAGTTTCAGCCAACACTAGTGTCCAACCAGTTTAGGTACAAACTTCTTGAGTTTTCTTGGTATGACGATTGTACACAGGATCACGGGATGATCAGCATACTCTGGCAGGAGTTTGACATAGGAGGGGGCATTGGTAGGCCACCAAAAAGTGCCTTGTATGGAGCTGGGGATTCTTCGCATTTGTGTGGGGCACGAAGACACGAAAGAGCAGAGCAGGATTGGCATCGCTACTGGTACCTAGGGAGGTTCACTTCTTGGGTCCCTCACGGAGGAATTGGAAGGGAGATCCATTCATTGGAGAGTATGGTGATGCAGCAACGGAGGTGATGGTACCGATCAAGCATGGGCCAACACATATGGATACAGCCTTAAGCCATCACACCATGGGACATGTAGGAGCATTCATCATTGGGCAGTGGTCTGTAGGTGGAAACATGACGGTACAAGACATTATAGTTGTTACCGGGGGTATCCACTGGTGTACAGGGGCAGGTTGCGTCATACAGTCGCAGGTCGAGGATTGCAGTGATACTTGGTGGTATGCAGTGACACATGATGCGGAGCAGTGGGCTATTGGAGCGTTGCCTCCAAAGAGACATATGGACAGGGGCAGTAGGTGTACCATGAGATGCAGCTCACCTAGGATCGATGAGGGGTCTTGTTGAGCATATGGAGATGCCACGTTTAGCAGAGATAGGGCTATGAGCTTGTTATCAGCAGATCTGAGGCAGAGAGAGTGTTATCTGGAGGATTACTCTTGAGCATTCAAGTAGACTCTTGGTCAAACCCTTTGGGACATACCTACCCATCATCCTCCAATGTTGCTTATGGTCGTGGAGTGTTTGGATGGTACCCCTTGACACTCTCCATTCAGGCAGCAGGGCATGGTACCCCTAGACAGTTGGATGAGGTACCGCATGTCATGAGCTGGGAGGAGACTCTCCAGTTGAGACACTTGGTAGGTGCACGAGTTGACAGATCTAGGCTTAAGGATGGCATGGTTGATTGCCAAGATAGCATATGTTCCACCCATGGGCTCACATTTGAGGGACGGTGGATGATATATTTCCTCTACAGGAGGGTACCCAAACTCCGAGCAGTATCCAGGTGTATCAGCAGGAGTTGGGATAGCGGGTATCACGACGTGGTCTGGCAGGAGCAAGGTAGGTACGCATGCATGGGATAGACTCCTGATACTTGGGGTCCACCCAGGGGATACATACAGGGGTCAGAGATGAGGGCCAGATGGGTTCTAGGAGGTAGCAGCGCTACGCGGCGACATCCCGCAGGGAGTGGAAGTTGCGAGCTCCCCGTATGGTTGGGGGATCCAGGGGTTCGTTGGGCAGGTGGATCACTCCACTTTGTGATGAGCAGGGACAGAGCAGATAGTGATCCAATCCACCTTGGGTAACACAGGGGAGAGCACTGAGACCTCCATTGCATGGCGAGGCAGACTTATTATGTTGTTGCTCAGGGTCACGATCGACAGTGGAGGGGTAGATATCAGCATCATGGAGATGCCCGGGTAGGATGAGCTTTGCCTTCATAGATTTTTCGCCACAAGGCCCCAGGAGAGAGGGATACAGTTTGCGCATGATGGGGGGTATCTCATAGTCAGAGTGGCACAACGACAGCATGGTGGCACCTCTACGAGATTAGCAGGGGACCCGAGCATTACACCTCTACACAGCTTGATAACCTTTAGGGGTGAGTTGTATACTCCATGGGGAGATCATGTAGATCTTCCATTGGGCTTTAGCGAGTCACTGATGGAGTGGGGGACTTCATTAGCATGGCAGGATGGTGACTGGAGCAAGTGGAGCTTCATGTTGGACAGGACGGCTTGGGATCCTGGCATTGAGAGATCCCTTCATATCAGGGTGATGTAGAGGACAGAGAAGATTCAGTGGCGCATCTGGGGCCTAGGCACATTTTGTTGAGATTTTGTGTATTTGGGATAGCGTTAGTTGTGCTCTAGCTCCCAAATTTTGTGGAGGGACTAGAGTACACTCGATCTACAAGACCCGTAGAATTACTCTGGGGGAAATTTCATCCGGGTTTAGGAGATATTAAATTAATTAATTATTTTAATGTATTTCCTAAGTTAAAACTTAGGGAACTTAAATAATTAAAGTGAATTTAATTAAACATGTGATGAAATTGTCTTAAGTCACACAGATCAAGCTTTTTTTAATCTTAGCCATTGATTCAAGATCTGATCATGGCTGTTGGTCTCCCAATGATAAAAATATAAAGGAAAGGCTTGCGGTCATTTGTAAAGACACACAGAGGCAGAGCACTGAAGCTAAGCTGAGATTCTAGGGCAGGTTTGCTACGAATCCTCAGAAGTGTTTCAGCTGCAGAGAGGGGAATTTAGGCCAAGGGGATGATCTGATCTCGGGGTCTAGAATTAACAAGAGGAAGAGATCAACTTAGAGAGGTAGTGCAGAGAAGTAGGAGAGCAGCAGTAGGAAAGGCAGCAACTGTGCTATGCAGGTGCTGCGCAGTCCCTCAAGGACAGCGTGATTTGCTGCAGGAAACCCTCAAGGGTTATGCAAAGACCCTAAGGGCAGTGTAGGGACCGCGTCACCCAATCTGGGGTAACAAAACCCTTTCTGGAGCAACGCTGAGCGTCAGAGGGGCTTCAGAGGCTGACGTAGAGGCTTCAGGGGCAGCGCTAGGGTTTCTAGGCCCTAATTTTGGCTGAGTTCTGTAAATCCCATTTGGGGGTGTGGATCAGTCATTATTTTGGCCCTAGATCAACCGGTGAGCTGTAGATCTATTATTTCTCTGTCAGGTTTTCCAGATCTGGAACCCAGGCTTGTTGTGTTCAGAAAATTCTTAATAATAAAACCCTCCAACAGCCAGAAGACCGATTTTTCCCGCATTAGGTTTTTCCGGGGACTATTTGTCTAGAAATAACTGTCACTTTGTCTATTTGTGCATGAACTTGTTCTAGATCTGGATTGGTGGAGATTTGTTATGTGTTTTGCTTTGATTTTAACTTGAATTTTATTCAGTTAATAACTTGTCTAAGTAGGAGGAGCATAACCAGATTAACAGTAATAATTACTGCAAAAATTGTAAAGATTCAGAAATTTCCACACATTTTGCAGTGACAGTGGGGAGCGTCAGCTAGAGAAGAGGCTTGTTCAGGAATTGCTTGAGGACAAGCAATCTTTGGCGGGGGGACTGTAATATCCCCAAATTAGCAGTCAGCTAATTGGGATATTAATTTTGATTAATTTCGGCAAATCCTAATGTTGGGCGGAAATAAAGGGGTGAGGGGACCCATGAATAAAACATTAGAATAAAAGCACTTTCCTAAAGTCACTTGGCAGATTAATTAAAAGATGAAGTGGGGCCCATGAGGCCAAGTGACAGCATAGGAGAGGAGGCACTTAGGACAACGCAGTGGCAGCGTGGGGCCAGGCAACATGATGGCAGCGTGGGAGAGGCAGTGCAATGTAGCAAGGGACAACGTGGCACAAAGGGACATCACAACATAGGTGGGCCCAAGGGAGTTTAGGGGTTCACAAGCATAAAAGGAGAGGAAGGCAACCTTTCTCATTCATTCTTGCATCTTATGATTTTCTCTCTGTCAAGACTAGATCACGCTCAGGCTGTTTAGCTGGGTCTGCAGTGCTGTTTAGCACAAGGGTGTCTCCGAGCGGAGATCCCAACCTCGTCCTCGGGGGACTTCGAGTGCCCGCTTAGGAGAGGAGCCATACCATCAATTTTGGAGAGCAACAATACAATTTCAGCCTCAGGATTACGCAATCACTTCCAGGGGCAGCGTAGTCTTCCAGGGAGATTACACAGTCATAGAGAGGAGCAACATCCAGAGGAAAGAACTTCACGAGATTTCAGCCGGGAGATTGTGAGGGGATCAACCCTTCCATAGCTGAGTTTTTCAGAGATTTGGAGGCTCTTCTTTCAGTGTTTTCATTAGAGAGGCCAGCGTACCTAGCAGGAGAGCGTAGCCATCCCTAGAGGGTGAATTTCCGAGGCCAGCCTTTTCGGAATTCCTTTGCAGATTTTTCTAAGTTTGTTGAGGAGAAGCCAAGATTAAATTGGCAGAATTTTCTGGGCAGATTTGAGGTGTCAAACATAGAACCTAACTCAGCCAGCAGCTAACGGAGCTAGGGGAAATTGGGCTGAAATTTCAGGTCAACATTTGGCCAATTCCTTCGTGGGTTTATTGAGTAGAGTCCGGGGTTAAAGTCCTTGAATTTTCTAAGCAGTGCGGCAGTTCCTAGCAGCATTTATTCAGGAGAAGTAGCAACATTTCTGGCAGATTGCAGCGCAAAGCTATAACCATACAACATACCATTAGTGGGGGATTTCAGCATTGATTCAGAGGGCTTCTCTAGCTTGCCTTGAGCAAGCCCAAGTGCCTTCATTCCAACACCTCCATTGTACTCATTTCTAGCAAATTAATAAAATGGCTCAGCAGTATTTTATGGCTTCATTGGTGTTTTGAGATTAGTTTTTGTTTTGTTGTCTCCTTAATATCTTTTAGCCTGTTATTATTGTTATTTTCCCATTTGGGATATTGAGATCTGCCTGCAGAAGAAGGCCCCCCTCTCTATAATGGGCCAAAGTGGGCATATGCTGCAAGTCCCATCGATGTACTCCTGGAGAGTGCTACTCCCTGAGAGTACTGCGGCTCTGCTGACTGCATGTGCATCTATCTGCCCCTCATCAATGTGTCAGCCTAAAGGTTGATGCTCCACCATCTCCAATTTCTCCTCCTACTCCTGATCAAGAATGTCAAGCTCCTGCTGTTTACTAGCCCCCTGCAGAACTATCCCATCAACCTCCAACATCTTTAGAGGATATGGATCTGTAACTGCTGTCACCGTACTCAATGTTTGTGCATCTGACTACTCCTCCTCAATGGCTGACCCCAAGGTTAGTCGCATATCCATCATAGACTCAATGTGAGCCTCCATCTGGCTCTCCCCCAAAGGATTATCATGCATGATGTGCATAGTATCCTCCTTTGCTGACTCAGGCTCCATCATATGCTGCTCTGGCTGAATTGTCACAAGTGACTCATCACCCAAAGTATCTCCCGTAGAGTCCCTTGACTGCTCACCCTGCACACTGGAATGTAGCTCCGGCCTACTGCCATCAACTCTGTATGACTGCTCTTGCTCCGCAGAAGCATCCTCATCTGATCCCATGGACTAATCTGAAAAGAGTCCTCACCCTGGCATACAGAAGGAATGCCCTTCTGTTCTGCCTCTGCCACATCATCTGCATCACTCAAGCATGAGTGATCAGGCCACCAAAGTTCTTTGCAGATGAAGCAAAGTCCCTTCCTCCTCAGCTCATTTCTGCTGCCTGATCCACGAAACTGGAGCAACTCCCCCCTGGTCAACGGTCTCCTAAAAAGCCCAATATTCTGCTCAACCAACCCTTGGACTAGCTCATGAACAACAGGTGAGACCAACTTCTCTCTCCTCCAAATGCTCAACAACTTGGTCTGCAACTCTCGGCAAATGGTCTCATGGTCTCTCATACATGAATACAGGATGGAATGCATGTGTGCTATGATTGTGTCAGGATGATGTCTCCTATTGCTGAAGAAGCATTGGAACATCTGTAGAATCAAGTCATCACACTCAAGGTCAAACATGATGACATACGTCTCGAATGTGGCCATACTCACTAAAATCTCAAGCTTCTTCCCGAAGGTAGAGCCTGCGTTGTTGTCCAAATCCTTAAAAGTCTCTACTATCAATCTCATAATCCTCCTCATAACATCATCACTGTATGGAGCTATAGGTGCGGTCAACTTCATGATGTTACTGAGGCATGATGCTATTTGAAGTCTGACCCCCTCACACGGTTCCTCCAAGAATTTGGGTTGTATAAGAGCAAGCATAACTGGTTTTAGAGCCCAAATCAGTTTCTTCCCTTCTACTTGGCTTATTTTGGACAAGAGTTCATTAAGCTCATCAAGTTTGGACAGAACTCTCCATGTCATATTCGTGTGTTTCAAGTCTGTTCCAAGTGCAAGAATTTTGTGACCAATCCCCAATTCTTCCTGCAACTCTTTTAGCTGTTCTTTTTGAAGGATGGCATAAATTCCCCTTGAAAAGGGTCTGCTGTTCAATTTTGTTTTCTGGTCATCTGATGCATGGTGGTTCAAGGAACCAACGAAGGAAACCCTCCATGGTTCAATCAATGATATGATCACTGTTTTTATGAGTTTTTATGGTGATGTAGGTGATTGCCAATAATTTTTGCTTCGAGAATAGTTCATACAATATTACTACAACTTTGATTACTTAGGAAACTATAGATATCACTGCTTTGTGCAATTGAAAAGATTTTAACTCAGAAAAGTGAACAGAGAAAATAAAACCTGGGTATTAGTTGATTCAACAGTTTAGTGCAGCCTCCTTGAGAAACTGCACCCACACCTGAAACAGAAATATGCTGTCCACAAATGTAGCCACAGGCTCAAACTTTAGAGTGCGGCAAATCTGTATTAATACTCAATCTGGGAACTACGAATTTTGCTGCAGCAATATACATACTCAGACAACACCTTTAACATGCAAATATCTCTGGTTACGGCACTGTGAAACGCTTCTGAAATGATGCCCAACTTTGATATAACGTAGCATGAAAGAGCCACTACAGGGAATCTCTACTAGATGCTGCCCAATGTAGTCACAATATGATACGCAAACCCAAATAGTCTCATTCTGTCAATCACTAGTTCATCGTGTATTCAAATTGTCCCCAACAAATGAAATGTGTGCCCTCGGCCTTCCTCAGCAAGAATACACAGTCATTACGGCGGAAGTGTCCTTCAGTGAATGTATATGTTCAGCCCAAGAAAAAGGAAGATGACGTGAGTAGATGTTTTAAATTGGTGGGTTCGGCCTCTACTCAGTCCTAGAAATTTCGATCCACAAAACTTGGGAAAATTATCGGTGCCTATTTAAATTCCATTGGCAGAGATATCTGTTGTCGACTTGATGTGCAGGTTATACGTGGCGATCCCTGCAAATAAAACTGACCATTGGTGATATTTATTTTGGTGTTCGGCCAGTGCGGCCCCCACAGCGGCAATGGAAACTTGGCTGGCAGCTTACGAGCTCGATTTCAACTGCTACAGTCTGGCTCATGGGTTATATATTTGGTTGTGCCTTCATCATTGCAGATCTGATTGCTCGTTTCTCATACTTTGCAATCGAATTTACTTGTCTGCCGCCACAACGCAGAATGCTCTAACCACACTCACGCTTGTGAATTTTCATTGTTGTTGGGTTTGCAGCTTTACTGAACCTTCACTTGGCCCGCGTCACGAGATTAACCTGCACAACACATCCGTGTCGAGCTTCACGACATCTATAATGCCTCTAATGCACACTCCTGGCTTGTGCATGTTGACCACTCGCTGCTAGGATTGTGAGTTTCGGGTATGCCGGATGATTACCAATTCAACGAAATCTTGAGCTTGACCCCAGCTCGTAAAGCTTTGCGTTGGCCCTTCAATTGCTGATTCGTGCGGTCAAATAGCGAAACACCACACACCCTCTGTGCCAGAAAGAGATGGACCCGCACCTCCCAAAATTTCGTTCTGGCTAAGTCGATGGCGTATCACTGTCGGGCCACCCAAAATCTACGCCCTCCTTTTGAATAATACATCACGACCATAATGTAGCTTACTACCCTCTCACTAATGCGATGGTCCAATTACTGGTTCGACAATTTGAAGCCAAATTGTCTAATGAAGAATTCTATGTGACCTGTGAGAGGAAATTCTCAGCAAATTTAATCTATCTCTGGCACCTCCAATAATCCTCAATCTTTCTTTTGGAGTTGACTTGTGGGAAAAACCCTTGAACTTTGCTTTTTGGTACCTTGGCAAGTAAACCCTCAAGCTGGCAAGATCACCAACTGTGATACCACTATAATATCCCGAATGGGATATTTTAACTAACTGCAGAAAATAATTGAACTCCACATTATGTCGTAAAATCAACATTTACTTAACAGAATATTGCCATGTAAAATAAAAAATACAAGTACATGCAAATCCATAAAACCATAATGCAGGAAAATAACTCATCTTTATTATAATATCACTGGAGTTACAAACTGAAATGAAAGATAGTTGAGATAACTGAAATACAACTGGCCTCAAGAAAATTTGCTGCACTGTGCTGGCCTCCAAACCTGAACTGCTGCACTCTCCCTCCGGCAACAACTACCACTGACCCACTGAAGCACATGTTGAAGATCTAAATGATCCTCACTCCAATATCTCTGAAGCTCTGCGAAACTTCTGAATGAAGTCTCCTCAAAGAGAGTTGGGTTTCCGTCCAACACTCACAAATCACCCGAGGGTTTCCGTCCTAGGGCTACTGCTGAAGTAGAGAACCACGTTCTCAAACCTCTCATACACAAGAAAATGATCTAATCCAAGATAGCCCTCAATGGCCTCCATCCTTCCTTTTATAGATCTCTTGGACTTCTAGAGCCTTATTTTATTATTATTTTATTCATGGAGCACTTTTCCCTCTTATTAAAATATTCCTTTTTAATGCAGAAAAGAGTAAATCGGCTACCACATCTCGAACTCGTGTCCAATCGTCCCATCATGTAGCTATCCTTGTCCCGGTTCCAATGGGATATCACACTAAGGTGTTCTATCATGTATTCCTCTCGGAATGCCACCTTGAGTGTAATTAACCGAGTTAAACCCAAAAATAACTTGATTTTCTGAAAGTTGTCGGAATGCTCTGGAATGAAAGGCAAGCTGCTCGGATGATGGAATACATCAAGCGAATGCCACCGGACCTCATAGAAACTCCTCAAAACTCCTCCAAAAAGCCCCTGAGCTTGTTGATGATACCAACCTGTACCTATGACCTGTCTTCTCCTAACTCTAGAAGTCCAACCTAACCCTGTCGTAGGTGACACCAAAAAAGGGAATATTACAGAAGCTCCCTAGTTGCTGATTTACGCTGTCGTCTTGAAGCCACTGTTATGCTGCAACTCTACACTGCGTGAGCCCAACCTCCTGTGCTGTTGAAGTCCCATCAACCTCTGCGCTGCTGTCTCCTCGCTGCCGCTACCTCTGCATTATGCTGCTCCCTCTTCAACTCTTCAGCTCTCCCTTCTGCTTCTCTCTGACCTTCTGCAACCATCTCCCAACTCGTCCCGCTACCGTCTTAAGCCTCCCGTAGCTCATATGTGATCCAAGAGTAGGGCTGACTTAAGGATCTCGCCATTGTCTACAGATGCTCTATAGATCCATGTCACCCCACCTCTTCTCTCGAGATACATGAGCACTCATGGTTGCATCATCATTAGAACCATCATCCTTTGCTGCTGCAACCTTGGAATCAGAAGCTCCTTTGTCCTTCTTCTTAGGACAAGTGTTGGCGAAGTGTCCAAGTTCACGACAATTAAAGCGCTGGATCTTGGAAAGGTCCCTCTTCTTCTTCCCTGCTACTTTTATTTCCTTTGATGCAAGGGCTGCATCATCTTCCTCTTCTTTCTTCATTCTGACTGTCCCACCATTGATATTCTGCTTCTTGGTGATCCTCCTGATTTCTTCTTGGCGGAGGATTGCCCACATGTCTGCCCAGGATGGCAACGCTTCTTTGCCCAGTATACTTTGGACAAATGTTTCCCATTCCTTGGAGACTGAATTCAAGGCAGTCCTTACTAGAAGTCCTTCGTCTAGAGTTGCACCCATGCCAACCAGTTGGTCTCGGATGGTCTGAAGTCAGAAAAGGAAAGGATCTATTTCCTCACCCTTCTGCATCTCGAAAAGCCTCATCTTATTCTCTAAGAGCATTTTCCGTTGGACAAAGCTACCTTGATACATTGCTTCTAGAGCGACCCACATGTCATTTGCCGTGTTCTTTTCGACAATATGGGGTACTACGTGATCCTTCACTCCGTCCATGATCAAACGCTTAGTCCGCTCTTGATTCTCCTTAAATTTATTCAGAGGATCAGGATCTGCAGCACAACTAGAACACTCGTTGAATGGTCCTTGATGCCATACTCATCCAGGACTGATAGGATCCTGGCCCTCCAGATGACAAAGTTGGACACACCATCCAACTTGTCTTGATCTCTCAGTCCATGAGAAGCCTTCTAGCTCAGATCTGACAGAAACAATGCTCTTCTCCCTTTTCCTGTGGCTACATAGAAACTTTGGATCTGGGTTTCTGGATGACTAGAAACCCTATAACAACTGCTTCTTGAAAACTAATTTCACACCTGGAAATCTTTCACCCAAACACAATCGGACAATACTCTCTAATCCTCTTGATCGAATCTCAGATCTTGTAATATTCCCATTTTTGGTATCATCCATAACAGGGCTAGGAGGGACTTCCAGAGTTAGGAGCAGACAGGTCACAGGTACAGATTGGTGCTATCAGTGGGCTCAGGAGCTTTTCAAAGGAGTTTTGAGGAGTTTTCACGGTGTCTGGAGGCATTCGCTTGATATACTCCATCATCCGAGCGCTTTGGCTTTCGTTCCGCATTCCGATAACTTTCGCAATTTTGAGTTATTTATGGGCTTAACTCAGCTAATTATGCTCAAGGTGGCATTTCGGGAGGAATATGCGAGGGAACACCTTAGTGTAATAGCTCATCGGAACCGGGACGAGGAGACCTACACGATGGGACAGTTAGACAGAGATGTCAGTGACCAGAGGAGGCGTGGTAGCCGATATACCCTTTCTGCATTAAAAGGGAATATTTTATAATATTTTAATAAAGGGGAAAAGTGCTCCATAAATAAAATAATAATAAAATAATGCTCTAGAAGGCTCCAAGGGATCTATAAAAGGAAGGGAGGAGGCCATTAGGAGACATCTTTGGAGTAGATCATTTGCTTGTGTATGAGAGGTTTGAGGACGTGGTTCTCTACTTTTGCCGTAGCCCCAGGACGGAAACCCTGGGTGGTTTGTGAGTGTTGGACGAAAACCCAACTCTCTTGAGGAGACTTCACTTAGGAGTTTCACAGAGCTTCAGAGTTTGGTGTGAGGATCATTCAGATCTTCAACTTGGGCTTTCCACTGGGCTTCGGGGTCTGGCCAATTGTCAGTCGAGGGAGAGGCAAAGAAGGCGGCTGGCGGCAAGGCTGTGCTCACAGCTTATCTTGGTGGCCAGTTTTCTATCTCAGCTCTTTCTGGGTCAGATCTATATGTAAACCCCTTTATTATCTATAATAAAAGCTGAGATTTTTCTTCTGTTCCATATGGTATTGGATTGCAGTGTTTCCTGTCTTTTATTTTACATGGCAATCTTCTGTAAGTAGATGTTGAATTTGCGGCATTTTGTGGAGTTTATTTATTTATCTGCATTTTAGTAAAAATATCCCATCCGGGATATTACAGTGGTATCGGAGCCTCGAACTTGGCTCAGCCGTGGGATTTCAGATTTTATTGCAGATCAACTTCAGGAAAGGTTCAAAGGGTTTTAATTTGAGGAAAAAAAAAAAAAGAAAAAAAATGGAACTTGCTTTTTCATTGTGATAATGCCGGAGGAAATTATCCTTTCCATTCTACAACTCTCTGCTGCATAAAATCTCAGGGGCTGAAAATTGACCCAAGAGTGTGCCGTCGTGTATTGAAGAACGCTTGAAACCGAGCGTAATTCCCTCAAGTCCCAGTAGCTGTCTATCTAGTAACTCTATTGCAGAAGTCGTATACAATTCAAGGTGGGATCCACATGGCCAAAACTAAAAACCGAAAACTTCCTGAAATTTTGAAGGCTGTAAGTGGGAATTTCGAGCCATGAGAATTGGCGTGTATTCCGTGAGGGTGACTGAGTCGTATTCCGTGGCTGTGCATCGAGTAGAATGAGCCAGTGTTGAACATGGTGAAGTGTCATTGTTCCAGAAGGCCAAAATCGAGGGCATCAATTTCATTGTTGGCCACGTTCATTCCTGCGCTGTAAATTTGTGGGCCGACGGAGGTAGATCGGACGTCAATTTCTTGGACGTCGAGCAGAAGGGTATGCAATTGTGTCGAGGGCCGAATAATCGTCAGCGTAATTAAAGATCGTGGACTACGTGTTGTTCTTGCCACTGATGTCAGAATGGTGGTATGCTTGGATCGATGACGTCCGTAGCAGATCACTGTGATGGGGTTTTACCTTTGCGTACCAGTGAATCATAAAAATTGAGAAACCATTATCGAGGGTCGAGAGCCATCACACTGCCGCTTTCGGGAGCCAAATACGCATAGAACCCTTTCATATAGCGTAATTGACAACTGTTTTACTCAGCCCGAGTGTGGAAAAATAGAAGGGATTTTCTCACATTTGATGCTGCGCAATGTGTTGGCCGTGTTATCCGATCAAAGGCGGATTAATCGCAGACGGGATATTGTGCTTCACGTCGGTAGATAGGGGCTATTGAAACCATCCAAGAGGAGTCTTGAGAAGACTTTGAGTAATCTGAATACACACATACAATTAATCAGCACACGGAGGAGCATGAAAATGGATAACCGAATCTCAAATTATAGAACAGCAGAGAATGACGGTAGAACTCCTTTCTATCTGTGATAAAAAAATAGGGTATTACGAAGGCTGCCAGATATCCCTGTGCAAATTCTCTGCAGAAAACTAATTCAGATAGACTGCACATAGATTTAAAGCTGACAGAGGCTGATATCAATAGAGGATTGGAAGCAGCTGGATGGGCAAGACGAGAACCAGATCTTTTCTTAGTTTTGGCTTCACTCAGTGCCTGTTGGGGTTCCCTACATGAAGGTTTCCATTCACATAGATCACCTATATGGGAATGCTCAATTCTCTAACATTGAACTCTTTACTGAATGCAGTGGGTGAGTCCTCAACAAAGAATCAGAGTATTATTCTCAAAAAAAAAAAGCCACGAGATTCATTGTTGAAGAAGGAAGCATGTTTCTTCATTATTACCCATGACTGCAGCAAATAGAGGAATTTTGACTTTGACAGAAGGACCGAAAGCATTATCAGAATATTTCTTTTGTTTTCACAGGAAGCTGTATTTGCTTGGCAAGGGACGTGACTGTCAATTGAGAAATTGTTCAGGGCATATTCAAGTTTGGTAAAATTTCTTTGAAGTCAGAGACCGCATCACCAGTAAACCCATTTAAAACTGGAGCGAATTCTCAGAAGTTTGCTGTTGTAACAGAGCAGAACTGTTTGTTGTTCATCACTGTTTCACCACCGCCTATCACTGCTCCCAGAACTCACGCTTGTAAATTTATGGTCGGCATCTAAACCAGTGGTTGAGCGGCATTCTGGGTGTAGAACAAATTCTGGGCACTTCACTGGGCGAGGAACGATTATCTTGCACCAAGTTGAGTCAACACATCAGTACCAGGTTCCTCTATAACGAATTTATGCTTTGCAGTTAAATTTTAATTGGTTGTATGAGACTGCATATCTGAAACATATATTTTTCTGGGTTGCTTATCAAAGATACAATTGGTCTGATGGCTGTAGCATCATATTATAGTGACCAGAAATTTATTTGATGACATCTGAAACACTGCCATTAGAAGCATTTTTATGGACAGGGCCTCTCAGTCTCTGTATGCCTCATTTCAGCTATAAAACTGAATTAGTGCAATGCTGAGTTGAGGCAACTCAGAATTGCACATACAACATTGAGCAAGAAATCTGTTTGCTAACACTTCACAGGAAAATATAAACAATTAGTGATGGAGGAACTCATAAACAGATTGATGAAAATAAAAGCAGAAAACCAGAGAACAAATCAGAACAGCAGACCCTTCTCCAAGAAGGTACATAAATTGCTCCAACAAGAGCATCCGAGGAATAAACAAAGGGAAGAAGAAGTGGGAAACTGGCTGTATGTACAAGGGCTGGACTTAAAAGATGAAAGATCAGAAATTGACTTTTCCATGTTAAAGGAACTGGAATCCTGCCTTTCAAAGGTACAGCAATCTGATTGGTGTTTGAATTGGGCTTTGAAGCCAGCTATGCTTGCATTAATACAAGCCAGATTCTTGGAACATCCTAGTGAGAGAGTCCAACTGATAGTTGCCTCTTGCTTCAGCGATATCTTGAGGATAACAGCACCCTACCTTCCCTACAATGATGATATTATGAGAAGAATTTTCAGATTGATAGTAGGAACCTTTCGGGATTTGGACAACGGTACAGGCTCTACATTTAGGAGGAAGTTTAAGGTTCTTGAAGCCATGGCCATGGGCCGAACTTATGAGATCATGTTCAATCTTGAGTGTGATGACCTGATTTTGCAGATGTTCCGATGCTTCTTTAGCATTAGGAAACATCATCCTGATATTGGCATAGCACACATGCAGTCCATCTTGTCGTCATGTATGGGACACGATGAGACCATTTGCCGGAAGTTGCAGACTAAGTTGCTGAATATTTGGAGGAGGAAGCGGTTGGTCTCGCCTGCTGCTTATGAGCTAGCCCAAGGGCTAGTTGAGCAGAACATTGAGTTTCTCGGGAGACAGTTGACCAGGGAGGAGCGGTTCCAGTT
Source organism: Pinus albicaulis (assembly GCA_034641835.2). Lineage (NCBI taxonomy): Eukaryota > Viridiplantae > Streptophyta > Pinopsida > Pinales > Pinaceae > Pinus > Pinus albicaulis. The sequence goes on from JAXQQM020064392.1 coordinate 30,705, forward strand.
CCGTCGGTCAGGCAGCAGAAATGAGCTGAGGAGGAAGGGACTTTGCTTCATTTGCAAAGAACCTTGGGGGCCTGATCACTCATGTGTGAGAGATGCAGATGAGGTGGCAAAGGTAGAGCAGGTAGACATTCCCTCCGTATGCCAGGGTGAGGGCTCTTCTTTGGAGAAGTCCATGGGATCAGTTGAGGATGCTTCTGGGGAATGAGAGCAGCCATGCAGAGATGATGATGACAGTAGACCAGAGCTGTGTTCTAGTGTGCAGGGCGAGCAGTCAGGGGACTGTATAGGTGGTACTCTGGGTGATGAGTCACTTGTGATGATTCAGCCAGAGCAGCATATGACGGAGCCTGAGTCAGCAGAGGAGGATACTATGGACACCAGGCATGACATTTCCTTGGGTGAGATCCAGATGGGCACCCACACTGAGCCTATGATAGATATGCAGCTAACATTGGGGACAGCCTTTGAGGAGGAGCAGTCAGATGCACAGACACCAGTTGCAGATCCATATCCTCTAGAGACATTGGAGGTCGATGGGATAGTTTTGCAGGGAGCTAGGGCACTAGCAGGTACAGAGGTATTGGATGATGGTCGCAGGCAGCAGTATCATCGGCTTCGGACGGACCTTCGTGTTTTGAGAGAGGAGGCCACGTCAGTACGGGCGGCCATTTTATTGCAGGACCAGGAGCTGGAGGGTATGAGAGTGACTTGTGCCAAGTCGGCGGCCATGTTGGTCCGCATTGGGGAACGACTAGATTCCCTAATGATACAATCAGAGGGCAAGTTGGAGCATCCATCTTTGGGCCGACACATTGATGAGGTGTCGATAGATGTAACCGCAATCAGCAGAGCTGCAGTATTCTCAGTGAGTAGTACTCTCCAGGAGTACATTGATGGGGCTTGCAGCATATCTTGCCCACTTTGGCCCATTATAGGGAGAGGGGCTTCTTCCTACAGGCAGCTTTCTTTGACAGATAGGGCAGATCTAAAGAAGCCGACGTATAGGGCGTATCAATGTGAGTCGATTACTGGTCGCAACACTCTGTGTATATTCCAGCTGTTGCTAAGACGAGATTCTTCTTCCGTGATGGACTGCTGGAGATCATGAGTTGAACATACTCGTGGTACAAGATTTCATAGGGAGCATAGCAGTAGCAAAATTTTGGACCTAGTTGCCGTTGCTGTGTCCAGCTGCGGTGAGGGCATTGTCGCATTCTCAGACTCCTTCCAGGAGAGCAGGATCAGCATGGGATTGAGCCAGGAGATGGATTGGAGAGAGGTGATGAGTTGGTATGCAGTTGGTGGAGCGGCTTATACAGTTATAGGTACAGCACAACAGGGGCCAGGGAGCATTGATGCTTGTTGGCCGACTTCATTTCATGGGGCCTCAGCTATAGTCAGAGGCAGTGTGCAGCCCGAGCCGTGGGACTTGGGCGATGATTGGCCAGGATGGCGATGGGATCCAGGAGGATTGTTTGTTGACTGGGACAGAGAGAGATCAGTTTGGGATCCCGGCATTGAGGGGGCTGTTCTGAGAGGTTTGACACAGGTGCACGGCAGCACCCAGAGGTTGGTATGGGATCCAGGCATTGGGTCTGAGAGGCGGCAGGCCAATGGAGTGGTCCACCTATTTCGATTGCTTGAGGGCAAGCAATCTTGGGGCGGGAGGTCTGTAATATTCCCATTTTTGGTATCATCCATAACAGGGCTAGGAGGGACTTCCAGAGTTAGGAGCAGACAGTCATTGTGCACAGATGCTATCAAGGGGCTCAAGAGCTTTTCAGAGGAGTTTTGAGGAGTTTTCATGGTGTCTGGAGGCATTCGCTTGATATACTCCATCATCCGAGCAGTTTGGCTTTCGTTCCGATGCATTTCGATAACTTTCGGAATTTTGAGTTATTTATGGGCTTAACTCAGCTGATTATGCTCAAGGTGGCATTCCGGGAGGAATATACGATGGAACACCTTAGTGTAATAGCTCATCGGAACCAGGACGAGGAGACCTACACGATGGGATAGTTAGACAGAGATTTCAGTGACCGGAGGAGGCGTGGTAGCCGATATACCCTTTTCTGCATTAAAAAGGAATATTTTATAATATTTTAATAAAAGGGAAAAGTGCTCCATAAATAAAATAATAATAAAATAATGCTCTAGAAGGCTCCAAGGGATCTATAAAAGGAAGGAAGGAGACCATTGGGAGACATCTTTGGAGTAGATCATTTGCTTGTGTATGAGAGGTTTGAGGACGTGGTTCTCTACTTCAGCCGTAGCCCCAGGACGGAAACCCTCGGGTGATTTGTGAGTGTTGGACAAAAACCCAACTCTCTTGAGGAGACTTCACTTAGGAGTTTCACAGAGCTTCAGAGTTTGGTGTGAGGATCATTCAGATCTTCAACTTGGGCTTCATCAGTTTCAGTGGGTTCAGTTTCAGCTGTTGCCGGAGGGAGAGTGCAGCAGTGCAGTTTGTGGCCAGTGCCGTTCAGTAGCTTATCTTGGTGGCCGGTTTTCTATCTCAGCTCTTCTTGGGTCAGATCTATATGTAAACCCCTGTTTATTATCTATAATAAAAGCTGAGATTTTCCTTCTGTTCTATATGGTATTGGATTGCAGCACTTCCTGTCTTTTATTTTACATGGCAATCTTCTGTTGAATTAATGTTTATTTTACGGCAAATTATGGTATTCAGTATTTTTCTGCATTTTAGCTGAAATATCCCATCCGGGATATTACAAATTGTGCTTGGACATGTCATGAAACACGAGATTCTCTGAAGGTCAGATCCTATCTGTAATATTTCACACTCTTGTCTAGCACTTGCTCAAACAACTCTCCAAAGAGCTTTCTCAAAAACACTGCCTCACAACTAGCCATGCAAACAACAATATGATCTACCTCTTCTGTACTCAAAGCAACATACTTCTGTTTCCTGCTCATCTAGGAAATCATGGCAGACCCCAAGCTAAAGAAACACCTAGATATGCTCTACCTGTCAACAACATTTCCAACCCAGTCAACATCGGTGTATCCATGAAGTCTCATGTTTTTGATAGTGTATCTTAATCTATGATTGACTGCATCATCTAGGTATCTCAATACTGGCTTTGCAACATCCCAATATGCATGTTCAGGCTCTATCTGGCTCAAGTACATGCTACAAAGCAAGGATCCATTTGGTTGTTGGCTCATCATGGGATCCACAAATTCTGTATCTGAAGAGGAGTCTCTCAACTGCTTTAGTGAAATTCATCATGCCAAGTCTCCGACACCATACTTTGACAAGAAAAGTCCTCATCATTTCTTTTCAACCTTGAAAAGAGGTTGGTATCCACATAAGATGTCCATCAATCCAAGCATGCCAAGCCTAGTGGAATTGCTTGAGTCCATGTGGGACTTTCTTTAGTCTACTATCATGAGTCTCTTTCTGATGTGCCTCAAAGCCCCGAGGTAGCTCTAAATATGTTCAACCTTAAGTGCATCATGGAGGAAGCTCACTTCACATACATACGATAATAATGCATTAGTCAACAGGTGCTAGGATCTCATCATAGTTCCCTTTCTCAGAGAGCATATCACTGTTGAAATCTCTGACACTGCAACATCTTTGTCATCTAGAATGGTCCTTGCATGAAGGACATATTGCTCTCAACATCTCCTTATCTCAGAACATCTCATTTGATTGTTACATGACAGTCTACTCCCTCTGAATAGGAAGCCTCTACAATCATAGAGATCAACCTAGGAGACTGGGATCCTTTCTTCAAGGTCGCAAGTCTAATCATGGGATGGCTCTGCTTCCTCCTCAATCTCGATATTGAGGACTAGGTCCTTAAATCCATCTGATGTACTTGTTGAAACCAAAACAAGAGCAAGAGAAATAATAGTGAATTAAATAAAATTAATGAAGGTGTGCTTGATGATGAGGCAAAATTGCCTTTCTTCTTTAGATATGAGAGTGGCTTCTTCATTTTCCTGCTCCAGCTCCCTCTTGGAGCCACCTCTTCCTGCATTACTCCACATCTTGATGGCACTCAATATGGATCTGCTATCCTTGATCACAATCACATTGAAGAAGTTAGGGAAAGAAGCATTTGGTTAGCCAATTACTCATGCAGGAAGAATACAAATAGTCTAAAACGATAAATCTAAACAAGAGTAGTGTCACAAAGAAATAACACATGCCTTGAAAGTACTTATCTTTAATGAAGATTGTAGGAAACTATCAACTCCCTCTTGATCCTGCCTCCTTAGTCACGAGGCACCATTGTCCATCTCTTCAGAAGAATCCTCTTCTTGAGCACCACTTGTATTCTCATTCCAAATCCTTCCAAGCCTGACTATTAATGTACAAGATGACCACTAGATCTGTATCATATCATCTCGTATTGGGAAACTAGCCCATCGAGGGTTACTCTGAATCTGTCACTGATCATATCATAAAGAAATATTGAATCGCACTAGGCCTTTTCCATATCCAGGTCCACCCCAAGGGTTTCTCCCAAATCCTATCTTTTATTTAATAAAGGCTCCCTAGGGTTTTCTTCAAATCTTAGTATTCTTTCAGGTCTCTAACATCTTCATTTTTTCACTCTACTTGATCATGAAATCCATCATAAGTGTCTACACGGGGGTGATCTCAATAACGTTTCTTTAGCCCAACTCTGATACCATGTTAATTTTAGGGCTAGATTGTTCTCCATTGTAGATAATTGCATTTTTAAACTTTTTTAACAGTTTACACATTATATTCACCCCATAACATCATATCACCATTAGTAATTATGTAGAGAGAACAATAACATCAACAATGCAGTGGAACAATAAGGAACAATAGAAGAAAATCATACAATAGGGACTCTCGGTTTTAGGTCAGAGACCAGGGCAAAATCCTAGAAGGGGGAAAACCCAACCAAATTCTTCTTCTTAGATATTCATCAAATGTTCAACTGAGATATAATGTACAAATATCATGAGACATAAGCCTTTCATCACCAAAGACATTAGGCCACCTAGGCCACCTAGGGCCAATCCTGGATCATACTAGATCCTCATGAGATGGCAACATTCAAGACAATCAAGGAGACATTCAGGTCTGGCCATGCTGGGCCACCTAGGGCATCAATTTTCCGACAAACTAGCCCTAGAAAAGTTTCGATCTCCTAGAACCTACTGTGTTGGTGTGTCCTCAAGGTCTCCTCCGAATTTGAAGAGATTCCGATAGTGGGATTCCAAGATATCCCAAGCCCTAGGTCTAAGATCAAATTTTGCCTCAGTGTTCCCAAGGCTAATACCTCATAGGATCAATTTGACATCTTTAGGTGAAATTTCTTGTTTGATCCTTTCCCCTTGCCTTGGTTAGGTTAAGAATATCATTGGTTGCTAGATTCCATCCCCTTAACCCGGGCTGGGTCCACTTGGCCCCATGTGGTCCCATTTCTTATCAAAGACAATTCATCAAGGGAAACTCAGGAATCCAAGTTCTATAAGGATTTTAGGGATTGAGAAACTCCTTTTCAAGTCATATTCCTTTAACCTAACCCTCAAATCCTCACCTCCTTTCCCTAGAAAATATTGTACCTTGCTTAAAGAGCAAGCAAAGTTTATTCTTAATCATATCATGGGGAAAGGGTCTTTAAGGTCACTTCACATCTATTCGTTGATCCATCCTTTATAAGTGACTTCCTAATTACTGGGTCTCCTCCCATCGGTGAAAGTCCGTAAAAAACAGTGAATCTTAGCTGTGGTGACAGTGGGCTAAGTCTCCATCGTTGCCCTTGACCTAGCAGTGTCCTTCTTAGGAGTCCCTTTTAGGTCCCCTGTTGGTTTGAGTGGTAACATGGCACATCATCAATATCCCCAACACCAAGCTTTATGGAATCAACATTTCAGCATCGAGGGTTCCCTCGAGTGTTAAGCATCATGTGGGACCATCTAATAGCCCAACACTTTGCTCCGCGTAGGCAACACTGCATCATCAAAGTCAATCTCTCTCTCTCTCTCTACAATTGGATAGTACGACCTTTGTTGCTCTATTAAGGAGGTGGGGTGATCACCTCAAGGAACCATTTGTTAATGTGATGAGAACCACCTGGAAAAACCTCCTCAAGATAAAGTGTAAATTAACAATCATTAGGTAACGAAAACCATGATTCATCATATTGTACGATGCTAAATGTTAGGGCCACAACCAATACTTCACACAACGATCACCATTAAATATCTAATTAGACCAAAACCCATATAATTGTTACCTCTCTTATGTTAGGGATGGCTAGATGGATAACCTTATTAGGTGTTTCAAGCTTCCAAGGGGAAGTTAAAGGTCCTAGGTTAACCCATCAATCCATAAGTTTAAGTGAAGATGGTGGCAATACAGTGGACATGACTTCAGGGCTAGGTGCCATAGCCAAGTGGCTAGCTAATGGTGGTCCAACATCTTGAGTGTATTGATGTAAAGAGAGAGCAATTGTGGGGGCATGAGTTACCCCTTTCGTTGGCCTTCTTTTTCCACCCCTCTGGTGCACCTTTTGCTTCTTTATGATAATGCTTTGATTTGGGTGCATAGCTCAGAAGTGCAATCTTGCATTTGAGAGATTTAGCATTTATTACCCCTTAATGATGAGGCAATTTATCGCTCATCATGGTTGGGACAATCCAAGGGTTCCTTTTTTATGGATGGAATGTTAAGTGCTCTAGGAATCATGCGATGGCTAATGAGGGGGGTGGAGCTCATGCTAGGGTTTTTCCCACGCCCTAATTTTTGTCCCAACCACCTTTTGCATGTTATCTTTTTCTCATGGTGGCTTACTTTTAGTTGCATCAACGTCCAAGGCAAAGTGATTTTCGCCAATAGTCGAGAATGAGGATGAGAAGGTGCCAATCCCCTTGACTAATGACCACCAGCCTCAAGAATGAATATGGAATAGAGGGAATGATGGAAAGTGGTAAGAATGGAATATCATGGACATGCTACTTCAATCAAAGCCTCCCCAATAGTGTCCTTATAACCCTAAGGCCTCAAAGGATGTCCCATTGGACTAGAGTCAAAGACTTACCTCCCAGGTGAAGGGAGGGAATGAGAATAATTAAGATCGATTAAGCATCTGGATCAACCCTTGATTCGTATTAGTATGCACAAAAATATTAAGTAAAAACACATTATTACAAAATGGTTAAAGTACTTGTCGATGGATGACCCTACACATATTGCTCCAATCAAATCTCTTTCTCCCATCCAGCATTTCTTCTTAGCATCTTGTCATGTGTTGATCGATAGGGTTGTTGGTTGGTTGGCTATCTAAGAAGGAGAAAATTTTCTCCTATGGCTTACCCACCTTTTGGTGGGTAGCATCTGGCTCCAATTCGAGGACATGTGCTCATTGTAGAGCGCATGATCCACGTGCTCAAACGAGGGCTATATGAGAATTCCAACAATCCCTAGGGCTTCGTAGATTTGTTTCCTGTACATTCAAAACAACTCGTTGATAGCAATTGCGCAAGGTATTTATTGTCACCTAATCCAGATTGGATCGTTATATTTTTTGTCATTCATATCGATGCTTTCAAAGTGGAAAAAGTGGAGGAATCAACTCTTAGGACCATTTTTACCGGTGGGGCCTAGTTTAGCAAATTGGGGTTTGAAACCTTCCAAGAGCGTTTTGAGGCATCAAACGACCTTTTTTGGGGGTAAAACTTTGCTGCTTTAGCGACACTTTTTTTCCTCTTCTACACACAAAGACCTTTCCAACAACACAAGAATCAGTCAATCAGAGTCTGTATGCGAAAGTTATGCCACTCAGAGTTTGACCTTCCTGTTTTCACCACCGTAATTCGAGAGGATGCCACGTCAGCCCCCATTATTCATGGAAAAGGGGCTACCCATGTGATTATGATGTAGAAGACTCTAGAAGAGTCTATATTGTAACTTTGGTTAAGAGTTGAGTTAGTCAAACATAACCACTAGTAGGCTATTGGGTTGTGTTATAACCGGGCCACTTGGAGGGAAAAGGGTTCCATTCTTTCGAGTGCATTTTCCCCATAGTTTAGCCAAGAGGGATAGAAGGTAGAACACACAGAGAGGTTTTGTGCATTGTAGTAAGCCATAGGGTGTAGGCCATACTTCTTTGTACTTGCAACCATATTTCATTCAGAGAAAGAGAGTGGAGCGACCTCACCTTCCAGCTGGGTTTTTCTCCCGAAAGGGTTTCCCAAAGCATATCTTGTGTCAAATGTGTGTATGAGCTTTTATTTCGCTTTTCTCTATTTTATGCATAATTTAAATTCACATGCATGCACTATTTAACAGTAAATCTCCAAATCTAGGAATCTAATTTGAGATTTTAAATATAATTTTATCAGATCTGTTGTGACGAACTGTCTAGTGGAATATCCAGGGCAGTTTACAGATCATCACCCTTGCAATATATGTGAATAATGTGAATTCAAGGTTTCCTATGGTTCAATCTAGAGACTTAGGTCAACCAATAGAGACTCAAATAATTTCCCAAACACATACAATCAAGAAATTAAATGTGGCTGTCATTAACTGGGGTTTTAAATCATAAATTGGAGCAAATAAACAATCTACAATAACAATAATAAAAGGCATAAAAAATATAAATTAGAGCTAAATTGAAATGTCTGTTCTTCATATCTTGTTCCCATCTCAGCTCACATCAGACATTGTATTGATTGGTTGATAGACTTGTTAGTGGCCAACCCTTCTGCATTTCGATTCACTTCTCTACTTTCTATTACCCAGGAGGGAATCTTACAGGTAATTGTATGTACTATGGCACATAGAATTGAATTTGTCTTGGTGGATAACTGAGACGCAGATCGATTCCAAATAATACTTAAGCCAAGTGGGTATTTAGTTCTCATCATCGAGTCTTAAACACAATTTTTTGAGCCGTCCGTTAATTTATGTTTGTGACAATGCAATATGGTGGAAGTTTTTAGCCATTGAGAAAAAAAATTGATTTTAAGTTGACAACTTTGTAAATAAATTAATCTCTGCTCGAGGCACTTTTATTTAGATTTGTAAAAGCTAGGGAAAAGATGATTTCTATGCACCATGAGCAAAATGGACTGTAAGCAATCCTTTCTATAAACTTCTTGGTGGCAGAAACAGTTATGTGGGAAACTGCGGTATACATCTTTTCCGAGTTGTGGAATTTATGAAGTTAAAATCCTAACCACTTAATACCAATGAAAATATGTTTTTATGTAAAGAATTCCTTTGGGTAAAGTTTCTTTTGAATGATATTTGTAGAGGGCTTATGAGATGGCAACCCTTGTGTTCTCTTTGAGGTGTAGTGTAGTTCTAAGGAGTTGTAAATTTATTATACATGGCTAATGCTTAATACCTATTCAGTTTCAATGCATATCCTACAGAGTGTTTAATGTGTGGCAGATGCATAGTAGTGTTAGCTGATCATGTGTATGAATTGGATCTGAGATATGTTCTATTGTAATTGCAGAAATATTTACTGAAGTGTGTTAACTATCTGAATTTTTTACAGAGCAACAAGTGAGGCCTGTGGTGGAGGCAGTTGAGCATTTCGCACAGTTGGGTTTGAGAACATTATGTTTGGCATGGAGGGACTTGAAGGAAGATGAATACAGGGATTGGTCCATTATGTACAAGGAAGCAAGTAGTTCTTTGATTGATAGAGAGGTATGGCACACTTACATGTGTCCTCTGCTTCCATGTGTGTTGAGAGTGGGCGGGCATCCCAAATCACATGCTTCACATGGCTCTCGTTTCATTTTTTCTCTTGGCTTCACCAGATTTTAACCTCTCAGTTTTGCCATTAATTACAGCTTTTGTTCACATGTTTCATTCATGTCCCTTTCTTGAATTGCTTTATCACAAATGGTAGTTGAATTGTTCTGTGCACAAGTCTCTACTTCTTCCCTACGCTTTAGACAGATTGACTCACACCCTTCCCAGTTCTTAATCCATTTAAAGATTATACTTAAGCAAGCTCCTCATTTTCTGCTCAACTTTGCTTCTAAAGCTCTCAATGATAATCCACCTGTGCTCTTGTAACTTTTTCTTTCCCTGAATCTTATGATTCTCCTTAGTATTCCTTCATTCTCGAGTAACTACTTCAGCTCATAAGGAATGGGATTGAAATTACCCAGTAGCACCTATCAAGATATTAACTTAGAAAACTGGTTCAAGGTTGATGCTTGTGTCAAGATCTTCCAAGGAGATGGGCCCAGCTACAAACTTCATTGCAGCTATGCAGGAAACCAGACACAAGCGAGACTCCTTGCCTTGTAGTTATCCCAAACAAATATTGAGTCTAACCTGTACCTAGCTCCAGAAACAAGTGAGATTCCTTGCCTTGTAATTATTCCAGACAAATGTTGAGTGAAACCTGATTGATACAGGTATGTAAAAGAACTAAACTGATAAGGCCATGGATAATTTGTGTTACTACCCGGTCTGGATGACTATTTATCATGCTAGGTGTATAGAGCTTTCCATCTACTTAGTGTTGCGTTTATTTTCATGTCATCTAACTGAGTATTGTTTTGGGTTAAATATATACCCCAGTTATGTAGAATGTTTTAGCAATCACCAGAGAACTGCTACCATGCTTTGTTCTTCTTCTTAGAGACTATTAAAATTGGTGCTTTTGCATTTTTGCACAAAGCAGATCTGTTTTTGAGAAGCAAAGTGTCGAAAGTGTCATTTTCCAAAAATCTTCAGAAGTGAAGTGCATGGAAGCGTCTATTATATATCTATTATATTTATATATATTATATTGCATTTATGTTTAGGAGAAATATCCAGAATTCCAAATTAGTTGCAGAGTATATAAAAACATGTATATATGTACTTAAATCAAGATAAAAGTGGCATCCATAGTACATTAATGAGTGATTATTTGAGCATCAACCATCTAGAATCTAGATTCCGTCAATTACAAACAAACATACAAATTTTAGGGCATATAGTAGAAGGTAGATCATTAACTTATGGAATGAAGTAGGTTATTTAGCAACTGCCAACAATAACATGACCAAATATTTGTGTTTACAAAATGGGCCATCTTCACACCAAAATATGAAGACCGAAAGGTCCAAAACAATAAACTGAGCTAGTTGTTTGTAATATCCCAAAAGGAATATTTGGCTAAATCTCGAAATGGATTAATTCTCCAACTAAAAATTTCCATTCATTTAACAGAACATTGCCATGTAAAATGTAACAAATAGAGTATTGCAAAAATAATAATACAATGAACAGAAATAATCTTAGCTTTGTTGGACATTAGATAAACCAACGCTCCCCGTGTGTTTCGCGACATGGAATAACTGCCTCTCGTGGATCCATATCTCTAGCGATGCGATTGTTTAATAACCCCTGCGGGTTTTGGTCTAATGGCAATCGTGATTCCCAACAAGTGGTATTAGAGCGTAGGTCATGAGTTCGATACACACCCGGCTCGCGTTGAGGGGGAGATTGTTGGACATTGGATAAACCAATGCTCCTCGTGTGTTTCGCGGCATGGACTAACCGCCTCTCGTGGATCCTTATCTCTGGCGATGCGATCATTTACTAACACCTGCAGGTTTTGGTCTAACGACAATCGTGATTCCCAACAAGCTTGTACTATAATAGATAAAATGAGGTTTACATGATACAACTAATATAGCTGAGATGGAAAAGCTGGCCTCAAGAATCTGCTCCTTTGCTGCACTGGCCCTCCAAAACTGAATTTAACTACAAATGCTAAGCTCTCTTTTGAATCCTGGATGATTTCACTAAAGGTTGAGATAGGTACTCGCCTACTATCACTGAATCAGGGTTTCCATCATGGGGCTACTGCTGAAGCTGGGAACTCCTGACTCTCCAAACCTCTCCACAAGAAAGAAGCTAAACTCCAAGATGTTTTCAAATGGTCTCCTCCTGCGCTTTTATAGATCTCATGGGCCCCTCTAAAAGCCTTTATTTTATTATTATTTTAATCACTTAGTATCTTTTCCCTCCTTTTATTTTAATTAAAACACCTTTTTAATTCGGGGAAATGATAAATCAGCCACCATCCCACCTCAGGCCACTGAAATTCACTTCTCACCTTCTATCCTGTAGATATTCTCGTTCCGGTTCCAATGAGTTATTACACTAAGGTGTTCTGTCAACTATTCCTCTTGGAATGCCACCTTAAGCGTAATTAATTGAGTTAGGCTCAATAATTACCCTATTTTATGGGAATTATCGGAATGCATCAGAACGAAAATCAAGTTGTGTGAAATTGATCCTGATGATGGAATATGGCAAGAAAACTCCTCCAAACCCCATAAAACCCCTCCAAAAGCCCCTGGGCTCAGTGATGGAGTAAACCTGCTCTTGTGACCTAACTGCATCCAACCTTGGAAGTCCATCCCGACCACGCCATAAGGGAAACTAGAAAAAAGGAACATCACAAATCCTCTTGCCCCAAGATTGCTTGCACTCAAGCAATCCATATATGTCGACCAATCTGGCGATCTAGTGCAACTGAGAACCAATACTCGGATCCCATGCAAAGCATTCGGTGATACCATGGCTCCGTGCTAGCCAACCATGAACGGATCCCTTAATGCCCAAATCCTAGACTAATCTCTGACTCGCCCTGCCATCAACAGATCCTCCTCGATTCCGATGCCACCATGGCCAATCATCAACACCCCTATTCCATTGCTCTAATTGTGCTCTGTCTCTGACTATAGATGCAGCTCCATCAATCGAATACCAACTCATCACTTCTCTCCAATCCAACCCTTGGCATAAACCAATGGCAATCCCACTCTGCTAATGCTGAGATGGAATGTTGAAGAGTTGTCGGCTTGCATCCCACTACCAACTAGAGCATATAGTATCCCTCATGTCTAAGGACCCTTGCTGTACTGTGCCTTTGACTAAGAACATCACACCATCAACAGGATACTGACTCATGATCTCTCGCCAATCCATCTTGTGGGAAGGATCGAAAGCATCGACATATGTATATGGTACAAGTCCACTATGCTATGCCGTTCCCAACTCATGTAGCTCTACCTAGTTAATCAACAAGATATGTTTAAGAGACCCTGCCCCTCACCCCATAATGGATCAAAGTGGGAAAACCATGCTGTAAGCCTTGTTTATTTATGCCTCGAGAGGGCTACTATCTGAAAGTGCTGCAACTCTATTGGCTGCGTGTGCATCTCATGCTAGCCTGTCAAAGCGTTGGTCAAAAAATGGTTATTCCTTCCATTACATCGGATCTCTAGCTTGAGGCTTCAACCGACTCTCCAAGGATGCTACACTGTGCATATCCTCCTCATCTGCCTCATGCTCCACTATATGCTGTTCATGTTGAGGCATCATTAGTGACTCACCCATCAAACATGAATGCATATCTAGGCTGCTGTCAACAACTCCACGTGACTACTCTTGCTCATTAGAGGTATCCTCATGAAAATCAGTGGACTTAGCTACAAGGGAAGAATGTTCATCCAAATAGCCATAAGGAATCTCCTCCTGATCTACCTCTCTCATCTCCTTTGTGTCACTCAAGCATGAGTGGTTAGGCGCCCAATGTTCCTTGCAAATGAAGCAAAGCCCCCGTCTCCTTAACTCATTCTTATTGCATGATCCACAAATCCTCAACAACTCCTCCGTGGTCAACTGCCTTTCGAACAGGTTTATGTTTTGCTCAACCAACCTTTTGGCTACTTCATAAGCAGCAGGAGAGACCAATCGTTCCTTCCTCCAAATGGCCAAGTAGCATTAGCTTAGACTGCAACTCCTTACAAATGGTATCACGACCTCCCATAACTGATGACAAAATGGACCGCATGTGTGTTTTGACCATGTCAGGTTGATGTTTCTTGATGCTGAAGAAGTATTGGAACATTTGAAGAATCAGGTCATTACACTCTAGATCAAACATGATGTCATAAGATCTGAGCATGGCCATGGCTTCTAAAATCTCGAGCTTTTTCCCAAAGGTAGGACCCACAGTGTTATTCAAGTCCTGAAAGGTCTCTAGTATCAGTTTGAAACCTACCCACATAATATCATCATTGTAGGGAGGTATAGGTGCGGCCCCATGATGTTACTGAGACAAGATGCAACAAGAAGTTTGACCCCTTCACAAGGGTACTCCCAGAATTTGTGTTGTATAAGGGCAAGCATCGCTGGTTTTGGAGCCCAACATAATGTCTTCCCTTTGACTGGCTCACCTCGGAAATGAGTGAGTCTAGTTCCTCCAACTTGAGAAGGGCTTTCACTGTAACCCTCATGTATTTCAGACTTGTCCCAAGTGCAAATATTTTGTGTCCAATTTCCAGCCCTTACTACAAATCCCTTGGCTGCTCTTGTTGAAGAATGACATGGACCCCGCTTGTTGAAGAATGGCATGGACCCCTCTTGAGAAAGGTTTGTTGTTTTGTTTGGGTTTTTGGTCCTGTTACCCAACATTGCGTGGGTGATATCCCTAGGAGAATTTTTTCTCCATGATGGACCTCAATTGACTGCTAGCAGCCCTTTGTAGCCTCCTACTAGCTCGTTGTGCCATTTTTCTGCCAACTGAGCCAACCATGTGGTCCCTCACCCATCTGTATTGTTCGTATGTTTGAAGGTGGGCCTCCCAAATCTAAAGGTATGTCTTGTCATTTGGTAATTGAGTTTTGGGTTTACTTATCATGGATACTTCTGGGCATGGATTGATGGGGCGATTTGGCGGAAAGAGTGGGCTTAGTTTGTGCTCCTGTCCCTTTGATCTCTTTTGGGGGCTACCCTTGCATCTTAGTCCTGTGGGATCTCCTTTATTGACCATTTGATTCTAGGGTGGTACTGCATGGGAGTCCCATAGACTTATGAAACTATAGAGATCAAAACATTAGACCAAGGCAAATATTGCATTTGTAGTGGAGGATGGGGGCCCAATGAGGAGAGACCGCGTCCCACATGTGGCAGTGCAACTCATTGGTACGAGCTAGAGGCAACACAGTCTTGAGGTGGGGTGCAAGGGAACGTTGGGAAAGCTTAGACAAAAGGAAGCAAGCTGCTCATTTTGGTCATTAATTCATCTATTTCGAACTTGTCTATTCACAGAGCATGCTTGGGCAGTGAGCCAAGTCTGCATGTGATGTTTAGCACACGGGTGTCTTCGAGCGGAGATCCCAACCTTTGCTTCGGTGGACTTTGAGTGCCAGCCCAAGGGAGATGTTCTACCATAATTGATTTAGCCTAATAGTAAAGAGCTTCATCCACAACGCAGTCAACCCAACAAAAACGTAGTGGCATAACTAGAAGCGCAGAGGTTGCGCAGTATCTTGAGGAGGAAACTCTGAGAGTTGAGGAGTGAGAGGAGTTTTTGCAGGATTTTTGGTGGGGAGGCTTAGAGATTCCTAACAGGGATTTTCCAAGCATTTTGGTGGCCTTTAGCAGCAAAATTTCCAGGAGGACTGAATTGCCCAGCAGTGCAGTGAGCTCAAGTCCAAGAGGGCCAATTTTTGGGGTCAATCATTTGGCAAACCCTTCGTGGGTTATTGTGGGTTTCTTGAGTAGAGTTTGGGGTTAAAGTCCCAGAAATTTCTGAGCAGTATAGTAGGCCCTAGCAGCAGATCATTCGGAGCAGCAACAACATTTCTGGGTAGATTGCAGCGCAAAGCTACAACCACGCACTGTGCCAACAGTGAGGGATTCCAACGTTATTTCAGAGGGATTTTCTAGCTTGCCTTGAGAAAGCCTAGGTGCCTTCATTTCAACACCTCATCTTGTACACATTTCCTCAATTTAATAAAATGGCTCAATGCAATTTTATTGTCTCAATGGTGTTTTAAGCAACGTGGAAAAAGTCGGCAAAACTTTTTGAAAAAATCCCGAATTTTTCCCTGAGCCGACTTTATCGGCCGACTTTTTGCTGACTTTTTCATCCCTGAAAAAGTCGCGATTTTATCCTCGAAGTCTCGACTTTTTGCCGACTTTTCCAAAAATCGTGGAGTGAGGTAGCTTTTAATAATTTTAAATTTTTTTGAAAAAACTCCGGATTTTTTTCAAAAAGGAAAAGTCGTGATTTTTTCAAATATGAATATTTTGTATTTTTTTTAGTTTTGTCAATTTTTTCAAAAAAACTCCCGACTTTGTTGAGTTTTTCAACTTTTTGGACCTCGCTGATTTAATCCTGACTTCCAACTTTTCCACATTGGTTTCGAAGCCTTTGTTTGTTGTCATGCTTCATTTTTTTGTCTTTGTATGCTTTGTTATTATTGTAATTTATCTTTGGGGATATCGCAGTTGGTATCGGGAGCCTGGGCAGACTTAGCTCTCACCGTGGGAGCAACGCATCCATGACATTAGAGGACAAGCAAAATGTGAAAATACCGAGGCAGAGGTACAGAGCAGAAAGAGTGTTAGAAATCACTCCAGATCATGTGACTCAAAGAACCATAGGTTAGGGAGACAAGTATGGGGGACACAGAGAAGAGAAGAGGAGCAAGGAGGAGGAATTTGCTCACCTTCTATTGAAGTGTACATCTACGAATAACATCGAGGAAATGGGTCACCTAATAACAATCGTTGTGTAGGGAGTCCAAGGACAGCCATGGGAGAAGGATTCGATACTCACATCACCAGCATCACTTAATCCAAATATGCCCCTAATACCATATACACCCCCACGGTCTACCATTCCTAAGTTCTTTAAGTTCTATCTTTGGGAGCTGAAAACAATGAGCAGTGAAGAAGTCATTATGGAGAGTATTATAGAGTACTGGGTCCATGGCCCAAAGTTCCTGGGAGGGCCATTACTTTTAAAGATTTTTGCCAACTAAAGGGAAACAACAAACCCGTAGACGTAATGGAGGAGGTCGCACTAGGAATGACTTGGCAATGTACTATGGGGAGGTCTGCTTTCCGAATTTTGATCGCTCCTCTAAGAGCTCAACCAAGGCATGGGTTGAGAAGCTAGATGTTTACTTCCAATTGAACTAGCTGACCATGCTGGGGCACGCTGGTGTCACAACATATGGTGAGTTCACCAGGAGGGTGCTATAGCGATTTGAGAGGAAGGACCCGAAGGAATATTTTGGGGAGTTGACCAAGCTCAAGCAGTCCAGTAATAAGGAGGTATATTTCTCAGAGTTCTTGAGATTATTGGTGATGGTACCAGACCTGTACAATTCCAGGAGGATCTACATGTTTATAGAGGGACTAGCATAACCATTACAGGGTCTAGTGAGGTCAAACAGACACACTATGCTGCAGGACACAGTGGGGAGAGCTAGAGACTTGCAGGATGCCCTACCCAGGGGTAGAGCACCTCTGCCAAACAGACCAGGCTTCCAGCAGAGAGGAAGAGACATGAGAGCTCCACCCCCGAGAGGCAATCAGGGACGTGGGCAACTGGATGATGATACTCGGAGGGACCTTCAGAGGAATAAGCTCTGTTTTACTTTCTAGGAGCCATGGGCACTAGGCCATAGGTGTGCAGCAGGGAAGGCCCACTACATAGATGTTAGGATATTCCGACACATAGGAAATAGTTAAGAATAACTTAGTCTAGTGTAGAGTTAGGTAAAGTGTGTTTCTTTACTATGTACATTTGTAACTTATAATCCGACGGTCACGATTTGTAGTGATCCGACGGTTCACTCTCTCCTCGGTATTAACGACACTTGATCCGTGGCTTAACACCCGATTGTTTCATGATCTCTATTTAAAGAGCATGTAGGATCATTTGTCTGTTAACCATTTATGAGAGAAACATATGTAACTTTTCTTTTTATATTAATAAATTGCCTGAAGTGGCTGCATTGGCTCAGGCCGTGGACTGTTTCCCTCTTCGAGGGTTTTAACCACATGATAATACTGGTGTACTGATTTGTGATCTGTTTGTGAGCGGTGACCTTTGGTTCTTGATCTAAGGAACTTACCCTGTAAATTCCTACATGGTATCGAAGCTATTTTGAGGGCTGCATCCGTTGTTGATCCAAATCCGAAGCCGGTTTGACTGCATGTGATTGCCGTTTTCTAGATCTATTATTTTTGAACATTTTTGGGCCTGGAGAACTACTCTGTTGTGTCCAGAGTGTCTGTTACAGTGAGGAACGCCTTTTGTTTCATGCGAAAAGGTTTCCGGTTGCCCAAGTTATGTCAGTTTAGATCTGGAGTAAAGTATCTGTTTTGTAGTTATATTTGTTAATAATTTTGCTTATTTCGGTTCCCTCTGTTTATTTTGGTTTCTAGGTTTTATTTATTTGCCGGATCTATATCATCTTCTCTACGTATGCTCTTTGCTTTGTGCTGCGTGCGATCTCAACAAATCAGAAACAGGAAGAAGTTTTTTTTACTACGTATGCTCTTTCCCCGCGTCTTTATGCGATCTTAGGAAATCAGAAATAATAAAAAATAGATAGTTGCTGGTAAGGCTAACCGAAAGTCTAACATTCTGCCGTAAGGCTTCCATCTCTTTTTTTGCTCGGTTTTGTGTGCAGGAAAAGCACGCACACCAAAGAACCGTTGATAGCAAAACGGATTAAAGAGAGTTTAGTTTTTCTTAAAAATTGTTTGGAAATCACATTAACGCCTTTCTTCAGCGCCGAACCTGCGTTAGTTCAAAATCGCTCTAAGGAAAGGCTCACTAATGCGACTCTTTGCTCTTGACTTGTGCGTTAGTAACACTGAGGCTCCTCTAAAACAGAGCGTTAGTACAACAAGCTAGGCTCCTCTTGACTCAGTTTTTTTCGAAAGGCATAAATTCTTCATCCAGAAGCCGTTTTTTTGAATCAACCTAATTTTTCGAGATCTTTCCATTGGAGCAGTTAGTTTCAGCTTTTTTCTGCCTCAATTTTTTAAAAATGGAAAGTGCATGCCCGATTATTCTTAATAGCACCAATTATTTCCAATGGCTACCTCACATGGTAGATATACTTAGAAGTAAAGGGCTTTATAGAATAGCCACAGGCCAAGAAACTAAACCTTTCGATGATGAGAAAGTTGCTAAATGAGAAAATAAACAAGATCAAGCACGAGGGTTGATAGGAATGTCCATTGCTCAAGATCTTCGATTTCATATCCTTGACATTGACACTCCTCATGAAGCCCTGGACAAGCTCAATACTGTCTTTGGCATTCAAAATCATAATGATGAAGTGAGCAAACTTTGGCATGAGCGATTTGGTCACTTAAACTATCGCTCTCTTCAAACTCTATGTAAAGAAAATATGGTGACAGGTCTTCCTATCTTGCCGAGATGGTGTTTGCTCCAGATGTGTACTCGGAAAACATCATCGGGATAGTTTTGACAAACGTGCCTCTTGGCATGCTTCAACCCCTTTGCAGCTTGTTGTAAATTTTTGTAGATGTTCTATGCTTGAGGCAATTTTACTTTTATAATAGCAATCACATAAATAGTTAAGTAAAATGCTGATAGAACATACCAGTGGATCTATAGAAGACAAACCAGAAATAGGAGAATGTGTTGGTGCGTTACGGCGATCAGCAGGATGCTTCAACCAGCAAAGTCTTCTTGGTCGGCCAACCCAAAATGTGTCACAACAGTCCTCAAATCAATTATCTAGTCAACTCAAAGTCAACCCCAGAAAAAGTCAACGTAGGGCAACAACAAGAAAGTCAACGCAGCTCCAACTTCGGTCAACTGTTTGACCTCGATTTTTGTGCCAATGAGTACGGCCTACAAAAATCGAACTCTCCGCAAAATTTCAGCTCAAACGGACTATGCGTTGACCAAAGTCAACGCTGGTCAAACTTGCCCAGAAACCCTAACTGCAGAAAATTGCTGCGGTAAATTTCGTCCTTCAGCTGCAGTGGATTTCGTCCTTTTTTTCACGTGGGAGATGAAATTGCTTCTCAATTGCTTGTAGATAATTAGAGAAGAAGATGTGTGATGAGATGAGTGAAAAGCTCTCCAACGTTGACTGTATTTATATCCATCATTGAGGTGTGTGACACATCTGTTGGGGGTGTAAAACCTTAAGGCCGACTTGCACTTAAATTTATTATAAATAATAAATTCAAAATAAATGTTCTGCTCATCAGATTAAAATCAATTTTATATCGATTTTACACCTCTACGAAAGAGGAATCCAATACAAATATTGGAATCTTCATCTGAGCATCACAAGATGGAGTTTGGACCTAGTTGTCCAAATTTAACACTCCCTCTCAACTAGGGAGAACTCCATCCTCCAGTGCAATCAAACATCGTGCGTCATCCCGCCGTAACTTGCTTTGCTGGCCTCTTTATTTCAGAACAGAAGTGGGTCAGTCACAAAGACATCATCCCCCGGCTGACAAATTCAGCCCAGAGGTTCGAAACCTCTATCGGACTCACAAAGAGTCTCCAACCAACCCGAAGTTGGTTCATCTGACCCGAAGTCAGGCGGAGGTCCGAGACCTCACTAGACTTGATCCCAGATCAAGTGGTTGGACCGTGCCATCCTAGATAGAGAGTACGACAATCTTTGATGCGTCCATCAGTCTTTGCTACTAGTCTCTAGCTTTTCCCATCTCATTGGCCAAATGAGAGGTACTTCCCATGAGCCCTGAACTCAATGGGTAGGATGCATATGGGGCACAGATAATGAGAGGTGAACCAACTCAATAATCACAACGGTGGGGCAAAAGCACCACAAGGTTCGGCAAGCCTAGCCCCGTGAGTGCTTATAGCTCCGAGAAGCTATCCCCAAAGCCCCCCAGAGCTCCCAGAGCTCATTGTCCAACGGGACCCACATCATAGGGTTGTTCCATGATACCAAGTCTCTCACGGAAGGTTGGGAACTTGACCTTCCCCAGGGGCTTAGTGAGAATATCCGCGACCTGCTCATCAGTTCCTATATGATCAAGCCTTATGGCGCCTCGTTGTACCATATCCCGGATGAAATGGTACCTGATATCAATATGCTTGGATCGGTCGTGGAACACATGATTCTCGGTTAAGCGAATCCCACTCTGGTTATCACAGAGTATCACGGTGGTATCTAACACATGTCCAAACAGCTCACTAAAGAGCTTTCGCAACCAAACTGCTTCACAACAGGCCATACTTGCTGCAATGTATTCGGCCTCTGCGGTGCTCAAAGCCACCGACTTCTGCTTCTTGCTCATCCATGAGATCGAAGCAGAACCAAGATTGAAGCAGCATCCCGATGTGCTCTTACGATCCACCACACTGCCAGCCCAATCGGCATCAGTATATCCACGGAGTGTCACGCTCCCGGCAGTGTATCTCAGCCCATGGTTTATCGTGCCTCGAAGGTATCTCAGAAGATTTCTGGCACCAACAAAGTGAAAGTGATGAGGCTCAACCATCTGTTGACTCAAAGTGTTCACTGCAAAACATATATCTGGACGAGTGTTCACTAAGAACATCAGAGCCCCTACGAGTTGACGATACTCAGTAGGATTTGCCAATACGGGCCCAGCAGCGCTGCCACTCAATTTCTTGAAGTTGAGTTCCATTGGTGTTGACACAGACTTGCAATCCACCATACCAAATCTTTCCAAAAGTTTCACAATATATTTTCCTTGAGAAAGGAAAATCTCTCCAGGTCTCTGCCAGACCTCCAGGCCTAGGAAGTAGTGCATCAGTCCTAGGTCCTTCATCTCGAACTCAGCAGCGAGCTCCCTCTTACATTGATGAATGAGAGGGTCGGCACCTGTCAGGAAGAGGTCGTCCACATACAGCACTAGAATGAGAGGCTTCTCCTACACAACCTTGAAGTAAAGGTTCGGATCAGCATTACTTCGAGTGAAGCCCAGCTTCATCAAGTAACTATCCATCCTCTCGTACCAAGCTCTGGGTGCTTGCTTTAACCCATAGAGGGCTTTCTTCAACATGCAGACATGAGTGTCTCGATCCTGAACTTCAAATCCCAGAGGTTGTTCTACATACACCTCTTCCTTTATTGCACCATGCAGAAAAGCGGTCTTGACATCCATCTGATGAAGACTCCATCCTTGCGTAGCAGCAAGGGCTATGATTGATCGAATGGTGGTATATCGTGCAACAGGTGCAAATATGTCATCATAGTCAATTCCTTCCTTTTGAGAGAAGCCACGGGCAACAAACCTTGCCTTGAACTTTTCAGCACTCCCATCAGATCCATGTTTGATCTTGTAGAGCCATTTTGCGGTGACAACAGATTTGTCCTTCGGTCTCGGGACCACATCCCGGACATCATTCTTCATTATGGACTCATATTCTTCGTGCATAGCATCCTTCCAGACTTGATGCTTTACGGCTTCCTCAAAAGATCCAGGTTCAGATTGTACAATAGTACTCATGGCAGCTAGATACCCTTGGTATCTACACGACTTCTTGCTTTCTCGGAATGTCCCCCTTGGGGCAGCATGTCCCTCAGCATCTTCGAGGGTGTCCCTGAGCCATGATGGTCTCTTTCTCAGTGAAGGAGATGGATCTATTGGGTCCATTGGTCCTTCAACATCAGGCATTGTCTCATCCTGCGGTTCTTCTTGATTTCCAGGCCTTGCTTCATGATTTTCCTTAGATCTCGGAAGGTCTACTACTTTCCTCAGGGAAGCATCTTCGTCAAAGGTGACATCGTGGCATATCTCCACTTCCCTTTGACCAGGCACATAGACTCTATAGGCCTTCGAAGTTTCACTATAGCCCACAAACATTCCTTTCTTCCCAGAATCATCCAGCTTGCTTCTCTTTTCTTTCGGCACATGAAAGTAAACAGGACATCCAAAAACTCTAAAATGTGAGACGTCAGGTTTCTTACCAGAGAAAACCTCTTCGGGTGTTTTGGAGTCTAGAGTGGAATGCGAACATCGGTTTTGAATGTATACAACAATATTCGCAGCTTCTCCCCACAGAAACTTCGGTAGATCTTGGTCACATAGCATGGCACGACCAGCTTCCACAATGGTCCTGTTCTTTCGTTCAGCAACGCCATTCTGCTCAGGAGTGTAGGCAGTAGTAGTCTCCCTCTTAATGCCAACTTCTTTGCAAAAGTCCTTGAACTCATTTGACTCATATTCAGTGCCATTGTCGGTCCTCAAAATCTTGATCTTCTTCCCTGTCATATTTTCCACCAAGGCTTTGAAGGTACGGAACCACATGAAAGCCTCATCCTTCTTCTTCAAGAAGTATATCCAGGTTTTGCGGGAGAAGTCATCGGTGAATGTCATATAGTAAGAACATCCTCCCAGGGATGTTACGGGTAGCATACCAGATAGATCAGAATGGACCAGTTGCAAAATATCAGATGTCTTTGTGACACTTGAGGGGAAAGGTCCCCTTGTATGCTTTCCTTCGGCACAACCCTTACATACACCTTCATGATTATTTCCAAAATCGGGCATCCTTGTCACCACCTTCCTTGCTTCGGGAAGGGCCTTGTAATGAAGGTGTCCAAACCTCCGGTGCCATAGTTCAGTCTGTCGGATAGTATCACATGTCATTGCTCGCAGCGGACTTCCTCTAACCTGGTAGAGTGTGCCAACTCTAAACCCAATCATGATAGCTTCCTTGAAGCTCTTCTTCCACATGAGCACCTTTCCATCAGTGAATGTCACATTGAACCCTTTGTCTTCCATGGCCGATATAGACACAAGGTTCTTCTTCAGATTTGGTACATAGAGTACATCTTGTAAATGTAGGATCGGCTATTGTCTCCCCAATAGCCAGCAGATTGTTCCTGATCTCGGTCAATTTCAGAAAGTATGTTTGGACAGACTCATCCCTGCCTTTCTTCAGATTCTTCAATTGATTCTTGAAGAATAGCACCTGGTTTGCATTGTTTACTTTGAACATTTGTATCAGCTTATCATACATCTCTTTGGATGTGCCTAGCTCAGATATGTAGGCAACCAGACTTTTATGTATGGATTCCCTGATCATTAGCTTTTCTTTGATCTCCCCCTTCTTATACTTGGTTTTAGCAGCAACAGTGGTAGTGGATGGAGGTTCTTGTATCTTACCCAGTACATAGTCCATGAGATCATGGTCTTCCAATTTGAGATCTTATATCATTTTCCAAGCATGGTAGTCATCCCTTCTAGTCAGCTTGTCATCCTCCTTGAAACCATAACTTGTGGAACCCATTTTTCTTAGTTGGTGATTGCTATAAGTTAGGGCTTGTCTTCACCTCAGCTCCGATACCATGTAAATTTTTGTAGATGTTCTATGCTTGAGGCAATTTTACTTTTATAACAACAATCACATAAATAGTTAAGTAAAATGCTGATAGAACATACCAGTGGATCTATAGAAGACAAACCAGAAACAGGAGAATGTGTTGGTGCATTACGGCGATCAGCAGGATGCTTCAACCAGCAAAGTCTTCTTGGTCGGCCAACCCAAAAAGTGTCACAACAGTCCTCAAATCAACATACCAGTGGATCTATAGAAGACAAACCAGAAACAAGAGAATGTGTTGGTGCGTTACGACGATCAGCAGGATGCTTCAACCAGCAAAGTCTTCTTGGTCGGCCAACCCAAAATGTGTCACAACAGTCCTCAAATCAATTATCCAGTCAACTCAAAGTCAACCCCAAAAAAAGTCAACACAGTCCAGAAAAATTCAACGCAGGGCAGCAACAAGAAAGTCAATGCAGCCCCAACTTCGGTCAATTGTTTGACCTCGATTTTTGTGCCAATGAGTACGGCCTACAAAAATCGAACTCTCCACAAAATTTCAGCTCAAACAAACCATTCGTTGACCAAAGTCAACGCTGGTCAAACTTGCCCAGAAACCCTAACTGCAGAAAATTGCTGCGGTAAATTTCGTCCTTCAGCTACAGTAGATTTCGTCCTTCTTCTCACGTGGGAGATGAAACTGCTTCTCAATTGCTTGTAGATAATTAGAGAAGAAGATGTGTGATGAGATGAGTGAAAAGCTCTCCAACGTTGACTGTATTTATATCCATCATTGAGGTGTGTGACACATCTGTTGGAGGTGTAAAACCTTAAGGCCGACCTGCACTTAAATTTATTATAAATAATAAATTCAAAATAAATGTTCTGCTCATCAGATTAAAATCAATTTTATATCGATTCTACATCTCTCCGAAAGAGGAATCCAATACAAATATTGGAATCTTCATCTGAGCATCACAAGATGGAGTTTGGACCTAGGTGTCCAAATTTAACACTTGCGCACAGTGATCTATGTGGTCCACTTCATGTTGTTTCTTTCTCTAGTTGCAAGTACTTCTTAACTTTCATTGATGATTTTTCCAGACACACTTGGGTATACTTCTTAAAACTCAAGAGTGAAGTTTTTATCATGTTCTTGGTCTTTAAGGCCTTTGTTGAGAAACAATCTAGACATCCAATTCTTAAGTTAAGATCAGACAATGGAGGAGAATATGTTAACAACAAATTTATCAACTTTTGCACTGAGCATGACATTCAATTGCAACATACTGTTCCATATACGCCACAACAAAATGGTGTAGCCAAAGGGAAGAATCGCACCTTAAAAGAAATGGCTAATTGTATGCTTCAATCTAAAGGACTTTGTCTCAATTTTTGGGCAGAAGCAATTAACTGTGCAAATTACATAGTAAATTGCACTCCTACTAAGGTTTTAAAGAATATAATTCTAGAAGAAGCTTGGAGCTCAATCAAACCAGATGTATGTCACTTTCGTGTTTTTGGAAGTGATGCTTGGGCCCATATTCCAGATGCGAAACATAAAGCCTTAGAACCTAAGGGTGAAAAATGCATTTTTTTTGGATATTCTGAAGATGTCAAAGGATATAGACTTCTTCAACCAAAATCCAAAAATATAATCATTAGAAGAGATGTAAAATTTGATGAAAATATATCGACTGGCCTGCAAGCCTAGTTCGGCAGGTGTGCCACCTTTGACCTGCGAGCCTGATTCAGCATATGTGCCACCTCTCTCTCTCTCTTCTATTTTTAATAGCATTCCTTCTAGTTCAGATGATGACAACGAGGATGAAAATCCTCCACCTCGTGAAATTATTCCTTTTACTCCGCAACTTCCAAGATGGGTCCGCTTTACTCGAGATGCAGCAAGTTCTCTTGCAAGTGACCCTGTAGATCGACGACTTACTCATTCTCAGTTCGAAAGAGCCTCTTCCTTATTGACTCAAGTTCCAGAAAATCCTGATCCAGAAACCTTTGAAGAAGCCTCCGGTCATCCAGATTGGGATGAATCTATGAATGAAGAATATCGTTCCTTATTGGCGAACGATACTTGGGATCTTGTTCCTCTTCCAAAAGGAAGAAAACTTGTCAAATGCAGATGGGTTTACAAAACCAAGTTTGGACCGGAGGGAAAAGTGGATAGACATAAAGCTCGTCTTGTCGCTAAAGGATTTTCACAAGTTGAAGGCATTGACTATATTGAAACCTTCTCCCCTGTTGCCAAAATGAATTCTATCCGTCTTGTTCTTTCCCTTGCTGCCTCTTTTAAATGGGAAGTCCATGAGATGAATGTTAAATTTGCCTTCTTACATGGAGATTTGCATGAAGAAATCTACATGAAACAACCCCCTGGATTTATCCAAAATGACTCTAGCCTTGTTTGTCGCCTTATGAAGTCTCTCTATGGTCTCAAACAAGCTCCTCGGGCTTGGTATGCCAAAATGGATAGATTTCTTTTAAATAATAGCTTTTCTAGGTGTCATTCTGACAACACTATTTACACCAAGAAAGTGGGTAAGTTCTTCACCATCCTTGTTCTTTATGTCGATGATCTTATCCTTACTGGTAGTGATCCCAACCATATAAACCATGTGAAGTCTAGCCTTAAAAAGAAGTTTGAAATGAGAGACTTAGGATACTTGCATTATTTCCTTGGTCTTCAAGTCTTGCAATCCAAAGAAGGTATTACCCTCTCTCAGTCCAAGTATGCTTGTGATCTTCTACACCACTTTCACATGGAAGACTGTAAGCCAAACCCTTCTCCCTTTCAGTCTGGAGTCAAGCTTTCAGTCACTTGTACTACCCCTGAAGTTGATGCTACCTTATACCGTCAACTTGTTGGTAAACTTCTGTATCTAACCCATACCTGTCCTGACCTCTCCTTTGCTGGTGGTCTTGTTGCTCGGTTTATGCACCAACCTCATGAAAGTCACTGGAAAGAAACTAAAAGAATACTTTGATATATTCTTGGTACAGTTCAGTTCGGGATTCATTACAGTGCAGGATCATCTCCATTGTTGATTGGTTTCACTGATTCTGATTGGGCTGGTGACCTTTATGATCGAAAGTCTACTGCAGGATATGTATTCACTCTTGGTTTAGAACCTATTACACGGTCTTGTAAGAAACAAAGTGCCATATCTTTGTCCTCAGCAGAAGCAGAGTATCGTGGTGCAGTTGAAGCCAACAAGGAAGTCATGTGGCTTCGTCAGATCCTGTCTGAATTTGGTCTTCATCAGCAACATCCAACTACACTTTGATGTGATAATCAGAGTGCCATTCAAATATGTAAAGATCTAGTTCATCATCAGCGTATGAAACACATTGAACTCCACATACACTTCATCAGAAAGCTCATTCATGATTGTGTTCTTGAAGTGCAGTACTGTCCAACCAATGATCAAGTAGCCGATATCTTTACAAGGGCTCTCACAGAAGCGAAGTTTACCAAACTTTGATCCATGCTTGGAGTTCAGGAAAGTTGTCATTAAGGGGGGATAGGCTCTAATGCCTCCTTCCTTATCCTATTATGTCACTTTTGTAAATCCTTCAATCCTATCCCGATTTGTTCTTAAGGGGGGATGTTAGGATATTTCGACACATAGGAAATAGGCTCCTTTTGTGTCACCTTTGTAAATCCTTCAATCCTATCCCAAGTTGTTCTTAAGGGGGGATGTTAGGATATTTCGACACATAGGAAATGGCTAAGAATAACTTAGTCTAGTGTAGAGTTGGGTAAAGTGTGTTTCTTTACCATGTACATTTGTAACTTATAATCCGATGGTCACGATTTGTAGTGATCCAAGCCAGTTCCTCTCCTCGGTATTAAAGCACTTGATCCATGGCTTAACACCCAGATTGGTCCATGATCTCTATTTAAAAGAGCATGGAGGGTGGTTTGCTGATAGCAGTTTATAGAGAGAAACATATGTAACTTTTCTTTTTATATTAATAAATTTCCTGAAGTGGCCGCGTTGGCTCAGGCTGTGGACTGTTTTCCTCTTCGAGGGTTTTAATCACGTGATAACACTGGTGTACTGATTTGTGATCTGTTTGTGAGCGGTGACCTTTGGTTCTTGATCTAAGGAACTTACCCTGTAAATTCCTACAATAGAGGTTTTCTCAAACAATGATGGGAATGAGGAGACATATTTTGAGATGGGAGGAGATGACAATGGAACACCCCAGGAGGGAGGGTCTCCACCTCCACCCCTAGCAGCAGCATGGGGAGCTACATTTACACCTTCAGGAGGGGTCCTCGCATCACTATGTGGGGTACCCAAGTTCTTGACTATGAGGATCAGAGGGACAATACAGGGGCAACGTGTTTCAGTGTTAGTGGACAGTGGGACCACTTACAACTTTATTGATGCCCAGATGGTACAGAAGAGAGGCATTACTACATAGAGGGTTGAGGGATCCTCAATGCTTGTGCTAGGTGACAAAACTATGCAACGCACACGCTATGTCCCGGCTTTGACTGTGACCATGGGAAATTTTTCCATGACAGACCACTTCTTTGTGGTTGACATTCCGGACACCAACATAGTGTTGGGGGTCCAGTGGCTCTACGCACTTGGTAGAGTCGACACTGATTGGAGGAAGTTGGAGATGGAGTTCTTGGATACGGATGGAAAACCAGTGTTGCTGAGGGGTATGCACTCCTTGTTGATTTATGGTAGCATCGAATGTGCTCTAGCCTTGTAATTTTGTATATAGGCTAAGACGCATGTATTCCATAATACCCAGAAAGGATTTTGGAAAATTCCACTTAGAGATGGTTTAATTAAATTAATTAATCGTTTTTAAATTTTTTCCGAAGTCTAAACTTAGGGAAACTGATTAATTAAAGGGTATTAATTAAACTAAGTGTGAATCTTCTAGATAAAGTCATGGATCAACTCCTAGTTAATCTTAGCCCTTGATTATGTTTTAATCTTGGTCGTTGAAGGGTCAACGAAAGATTATAAGGAGGGTGAGGGGCCT